>CM040837.1:33321396-33353896 GCA_022828995.1 Vimba vimba | reverse complement strand
CCGCAGAATTTTGGACTAACTGAAGACGAGCAATTTGAGAACTTGATATACCGCGATATAAGGCATTTATAAAAGGAATTATAAATGCATTTCCAGAGTTTTCAGAGTGAGAAAGCCTTTGATTTTAGACAGTAGAGGAAGTTGGTAGAAACTGGAACTGATTACGGATGAAATGTGTTTGTCAAATTTTAAAGGCTGGTCAACAAGAACATCTAAGTTCCGCACTCCTGGGGATTTAAAAGACGATAGACTCTCTAAATCAATGCTTATACACTGAGTATTTAATTGGGCCGAAAACAATGACCTCAGTCTTGTCTTCATTTAGAAAGAGGAAGTTGTGGGCTAGCCATGCTTAAATTCTCTTCTGCTATGCTTAGAAGAGGTTAATCACAACAGGGTTGTTTCTCTTGATTGGAATATAAATTTGTGTGTCGTCCACGTAAAAATTAAATGATACACCATGTTTCCTCAGAATTGCGCCCAGAGGTAGCATGTAGAGAGAAAATAGAGAAGGAGCCAAAGTAATCGCATTCAATTACCCTCACTAGGCCTATTAAAATCCATTTTGTAGTTGTCTATCGTCCCCCAGGTCAGCTTGGCAGTTTCTTGGAGGAGCTTGATGTGCTACTCTCATCCTTCCCTGAGGATGGTACTCCTCTCGTAGTTCTTGGAGACATCAACATCCACCTAGAAAAGCCTCAGGCTGCTGATTTCCACACTCTGCTTGCCTCATTCGACCTCAAACGAGTATCTACTGCGGCTACTCACAAATCAGGTAACCATTAGACCTCATTTACACGCGCTACTGGTCCACTGACCATACACTGGCCACTCCACTGCACTCCTCAGATCACTTCATCCTCACTCTCAACATCAACCTGCCTCAGGACACAACACACACCTACGCGAAACATACGCTCACTCTCGCCTATCCTCTCTGGTCTCATCCACACTTCCTCCACCTGATCAGCTCTCAACACTAGATACTAACAGTGCTGATACAACTGATACTCTTTTCTCCACTTTAACATCCTGCTTGGACAACTTCTGCCCCCTTTCCTCCAGGCCATCCCGCGCCACATCCTCTTCCCCCTGGTTATCTGATGTTCTCGCGAATCGAAATATCCTACTGACCTTGGTCTTTATCAATCCCTCCTCTCTTCCTTCTCTGCTAATATCTCTACTGCTAAAATGACTTACTATCACAACAAAATGAACAATTATTCTGACTCTCGCATGCTTTTCAAAACCTTCTCTTCTCTTCTCAACCCTCCTCCAACCCTAACAGCGGACGATTTTCCCACATTCTTCATAAATAAAACAACCACCATCAGCGGCCAATTTACCAAACCACAAACTAACACACACATCTTTACAAGCTAACACACACATTCTACCCTCCTTCTCTCGGCTTTCAGAGGCAGAAGTCTCCAAACTCATCCTTTCCAATCACCCTACCACCTGTCCGCTTGATCCTATTCCCACTCATCTACTTCAAGCCATTTCTTCCTCAGTTGTGCCTGCACTCAAGCACATCATCAACACCTCTCTTCACACGGGTACCCTTCCCACAGCATTTAAGCAGGCTCGTGTAACCCCACTGCTTAAGAAACCCACACTAAATCAAGCACATCTGGAAAATTACAGACCGGTAACCCTTCTTTCATTCGTCGCGAAAACACTTGAACGAGTTGTTTTCAACCAGATCTCTTCCTTTCTTACACAGAACAACCTCCTGGACAACTATCAGTCTTGGTTTCAAAAGCAGACACTCAACTGAGACGGTCCTGCTCTCGTTTACTGAAGCTCTGAGACTCAAGAGCAGCTTCCAAATCCTCAGTTCTCATCCTGCTGGATCTTGACACAGTTAACCACCAGATAATCCTGTCAATTTTAAAGACGAAGGGCATCTCTGGAACTGCACTCAAGTGGTTCAAGTCTTAACTATCAGTAGGTCCATCAGGGTGTCGTGAAGGGGTGAGGTGTCCAAGACCCATCATCTAGCTACTGGAGTGCCTCAGGGCTCAGTGCTGGGACCGCTTCTCTTCTCCATCTACATGTCATCACTAGGATATGTCATTCAGAAACATGGTTTATCCCATCACTGTTATCATCTAGCTACTGGAGTGCCTCAGGGCTCAGTGCTGGGACCACTTCTCTTCTCCATCTACATGTCATCACTAAGATCTGTCATTCAGAAACATGGTTTATCCCATCACTGTTATCATCTAGCTACTGGAGTGCCTCAGGGCTCAGTGCTGGGACCGCTTCTCTTCTCCATCTACATGTCATCACTAGGATATGTCATTCAGAAACATGGTTTATCCCATCACTGTTATCATCTAGCTACTGGAGTGCCTCAGGGCTCAGTGCTGGGACCACTACTCTTCCCCATCTACATGTCATCACTAAGATCTGTCATTCAGAAACATGGTTTATCCCATCACTGTTATCATCTAGCAACTGGAGTGCCTCAGGGCTCAGTGCTGGGACCGCTTCTCTTCTACATCTACATGTCATCACTAAGATCTGTCATTCAGAAACATGGTTTATCCCATCACTGTTATCATCTAGCTACTGGAGTGCCTCAGGGCTCAGTGCTGGGACCGCTTCTCTTCTCCATCTACATGTCATCACTAAGATCTGTCATTCAGAAACATGGTTTATCCCATCACTGTTATCATCTAGCTACTGGAGTGCCTCAGGGCTCAGTGCTGGGACCACTACTCTTCCCCATCTACATGTCATCACTAAGATCTGTCATTCAGAAACATGGTTTATCCCATCACTGTTATCATCTAGCTACTGGAGTGCCTCAGGGCTCAGTGCTGGGACCGCTTCTCTTCTCCATCTACATGTCATCACTAAGATCTGTCATTCAGAAACATGGTTTATCCCATCACTGTTATCATCTAGCTACTGGAGTGCCTCAGGGCTCAGTGCTGGGACCGCTTCTCTTCTACATCTACATGTCATCACCATAGACTGTAAAAAAATATGGACGTAGTGTCCGTGACGTCACCCGTAGGTTTCTGAAGAGCATTTTTGAAGCCTAAAGTGGGCGGAGCCGTCCGTCGCCATCTTGGCCTCGCGTCACTCCCGGATAACAGAAAATGGGCAAACAGTGCGTGAGTGGAGCTGAGGAGCCTGGCCATAGATATGAGCCTGGCTATCTGAAATAACCTAGCTCGACGTGATCGAGTTAGCTGATGATGTAAAGCCAATTAAAAGTTCCTGTTTTTGCCCTTCGAAATATTATAATAGTTAAAATACATGGCTACAAGTGAGACTGTGTATTACTTCGAGAGTGTTTGTGTGTGACAGTGATTTATGTGCATACATGTCAGTCACTCTTTCATGGTCCGTCAGCGCGGCATCGCTCAAGTTCGTAGAGAGCTTATTCAGTCCATTTTAAATTCTGATTTCGGCCGCCTCTCAAATGGGTTAAACCGTTAAACCATAGATATATTGCCTTTGAAGTGCATGTGCATTTATTGCACGGACGGAGAAAGCGCCGACGCCTGCATGATTTCATCTGACGGTACATAAGCATAATATATCTGTTCCGTGAGAGCAGAACGAACGAGCCTTTATTGACGTTTTAAATTTGAAAACCCCAAAAAGCAACGAAATTGTCAGACGTTCATTAGTGCCTGTTCACAGAGGAAAACAACTGAAATACAGCGCTGGTTGTTCTCTCAAACGATACTCGACGACAATGACTGAATCCAAAGACGTGGGCTTTGTACCCAAGTATTAAATTGTATGAAATAATCCCGAAAAAAAGCACAAACACTGCAGAGAAGGCAAGTTCAGCAGCTAACATTTGCTGAGGTGAAGTGACGGCTAGTAACAGCAGACAAACGGCTAGCATTGACATCAGCGGGAATCCACCTGTCACTCAAGTGGCCACACCCTTAAATTTAAATATTAATCAACTAAACGGATGAGTTATAAAAAAATTCACCCCCCTCACAGTTGTTATGAAGGGCAAAATTAGCTGTATAGACCAAAGCCACAGAGAGATCCAGGCTGTAAACATGTTTTTTTCTGCTGTAAAGTTGGTAATTTTAACATGAGGGAGATACAGATTTGACTCACTTCTGCAGCCAGGCCAAGCGGCCAGTTAATGAATTGCAGTTTAACTCACTTCCGTGTTGGTTTCAAGAGAGAGACGGGGAGGTTGCCGCTTGGTCATCACTAAGATCTGTCATTCAGAAATACAGTATGGCTTTTCCTATCACTGCTACGCTGATGACACACAACTCTACCTCTCATTCCAGCCGGATGATCCGACAGTAGCTGCGGTAAATTGCGATCGGTTCATGAGATCGGCCAAATTAAGTGACTTCCGATCGAGCCATTGAATAGGATTATTAGCAGATTCGGATCGATCGGAGCATCCCTAATAAATAGCTTTACATTTATGCATTTAGCTAATAGAAAAGAGTGTTATTTTTTAACATCCTACATGTCCTCTGTGCTGTATTGATCTGTCCATCTACAACACGTTTGGTGATGAGGATGAAAGAGGAAAGGAGAAGATGCTGGATGACAGGATTTTGTTTGAATAAAAACTGAATGTATGAACTGCAATATATATATATATATATATATATATATATATTTCTTTTTTTCTTTTTCTTTTTTTTTTGCTAGTAGAAGTGGCCGGTGAGTGAAAAAGTTAAATTCAAACCCTGTATATAGGATTTGTAGAAGTCTTGCAGTACAGTAACAGTCAGACTTAAAATGAAAGCGAACAAGCAGCAACATCCTGTGTGAAGCGTGTTCCCGTCGCGACATTTTATTCCATCTCAGTCAGCGACTATATCGAGGCGTGCCGTTCTCTTCCAGTAACTGCAGATGAAACGAGTTTTAAACAGTCGGCCTATTAGGTTACATAAGCAGATATTTTTCAGCATGGTCATAAAAAGCTAACGTATAATGAGCTGCAGACAGAAGGTTCTCCAGAACCAGGAGCCCGAACCACTGACCTTTGAGAGGATTTACCGGATGAAAACGACACCGGTTCACAACAACACCAGTCATTTCACTGTCCTCACAGAAAGCTGAAGTCAATCATGCGTTTATGTTTTTATGAAGATTTCAGCTTAAATAAATGCAACCTGGAATATTATACACTACTGTACTGTTCAAAGGTTTGGAAGAATTCATTAAATTATTAATTATTGAAAACGGTTCATATTGTTTGTCAGGTTTCTTTGCTGAACAGAATTTAATTGAAAACTGAAATCTTTTATAACATTCTAAACGTCTTTACAGTCACTTTTGATCAATTTAATGCGTCCTTGATGAATAAAAGCATTTCTTCTTTAAAAAGAAAAATGTTTTTAACAGCAGTGTAATGAAATATGAAGAATAATGAAGAGTTGGCAAAGAAACTTCTGTTGACAGATGAAGCAGAGACTGTATTTGATCTGCAATATTTCATAACTCTTCATCTGTAAATGACAGTTTTATATGGATAATGTTTTATTAACACTTACTCGCATGCGATAGCGAGTGGCCGTTGATGTGGTTATGCCGTAAGTAATGCCGTCAGCCAATCATAATTACTGACAAGCCTTAAAGGAGCCACGCCTTAAAAACTGATCATTTCAGACAGAGGGTTGAAAATAATAGTCACTTTAAGTGAACCTCAAGGAACATATTAATATTAGTGCTGGGCAACGATTAATCACATCCAAAATAAAAGTTTGTGTTTACGTAATATATGTGTGTGTACTGTGTACTGTCACTATTCGATACATATCACGATACTGAACTCACGATACAATATTATTGCGATACTCCAAGACTTATGATAAAAGATTAACACAAAATGTTGATTAAAATGCTAAATTTGATATTACATTGTGTGTGTAAATGAATATTCTTGGACTTGGTGCTGAAACCCAAAGCACAGGACAATAGAGACACCAGAATAACAATATTCATGATTCTGAAGCTGAAAATACTGAATTATTTTAGATGAATATGCTTAATCTCTGACTAGATATATTTAAAATAATGTAGGACACTTTTTCCTGGTAACATCAGATATCAGGACCCACAAATATTCCCCCACTGCATTATTATACATTATATTCAACATTACATATGGAGTTTAATGTAGGACTGACACTAAACTCTGAAAACTTGAATTTTTTCCTCACACAGAAATTTTTATTATTTTTACTAACTATCCACGACACATATTGTTGCATTTTTGTATTGCGATATATTGTTACACCCCTATTATACAAAATAATTATACACAGTACACATATATTATGTAAACACAAACCTTTATTTTGGATGCGATTAATCGTTGCCCAGCACTAATTAAAATCCATTAAATAAGCTAAACATGAATAGCAGCATTATTCACCACAGTTTGTCCATGATCTGATGGTAACGGACGAGACGTTTACCCGAAGAAGCCCTTGAAAAAAATCTGTTTTTTTTTTAAATATAAAAACCTATTAAAAAAACTGCACACATGTGCAGTAAAAACATTAATAAACTGAGTAAAATTACATTTGTTTTAAAAAATATATATTATTTTGTCAGAAAATGACATTTTGTTGCCTGGGGTCGAACCGCGCACAAGGGTTAAATCCAGGACCGTACCCACCATTGCCATCATTATTGTATAAATATAAATATATATTTGTATACCTCAACTGTGTTTGAATATTTCACTAGTATCAGAACTGGGATTTTTCACTATTTGCATCACTCCGCTTGTCTGTGTTTGCACAACTTGCATCATTAAGCCAGTAGGTGGCGACAAGTGACTCATTATGAGTGACCAATTGAACCATTAAAATGAACAGATTAGTCCAAAAACAGATTGATTTAGGAAGTTTCTGAAACTGATCTTTGATGCTCATACTAATTGCTCAGAAGGATTGCATTGGCGTTTGATTCAAATGTAACATCTATGCAAAATAACCCTTAAAACTTCTCATTTAAGGCCATTCCCATTTCGAATATGTGATTGTGATTTGTCAACAATAAGCATAAACATTCTGCATTTCCATTGTGTAGTGTGGATCACTCATTGAAACATTTAAACTGATTCTCATGCTTAAAGAGCATCTTGCAGGTAAAAAAAAAATCTAAATGAATATATAACCGTGTATGAAAATACCATATAAAAAGATAATGCAGGATTTAAAATGTTTTAAAACGTCATAAGGACACCAATTTAGCAGATAAAGTTGACTGCTCGTACAAACCGCTTTTTTTCAACATCGCGTCATTTTACGTCACACGAGGGAGACGTGTGCTGTGCTCTGCCGCAGCTCAGTGCAGAATAGGCTGGTATTCAGTAAGAGCGGTCGTGAGTCAGTGTGTTTTCAGTAGTTTTTGTATTTCAATTTATCATCGTCATGGTAAATTTATGTGTTTGTGGAGCTTGCAAAAACTCCAGCCTGTCAGGACATCGAGTACACCGGTTTCCTAACAAGAAAAAGGACGGTGCTATCTTTCGTGCCTGGGTTTGTGCAGGTGAAGAGACGGGATTTCTCTTCCGCGTCGGCTTCGGAAAACGCGGTCGTGTGTAGCGTTCACTTCAGATCGGAGGATTAGGCTATCGTCACGGCGATATGATGGAGTTCAACATGGGATACCGAAGTAAGAACCGGGTGAGACTCAGAGCTGGTGCGGTTCCTTCAGTGCACGCATCTTCGGGTTCTCCCGCCGGATGTAGGCGCGAGCACAACATCAACTGGCAAACGCAATGTAAGCGGAACGAAACTGAGCTACTCGTTATTGTGTTTGTGTGGACCGTTTATCAGTTTGGACCAGTGCAGCGCGAGCCTGATCAAGCAACACTGTAACTGCGAGATCCAGTAAATAAAGCATTTGAATTCACCACTGAAGTAATAAACATGAACATGCAATGAATGAACGAACTATCCAGTGTCCACAGATCAGCAACATTCACCATGGCTTTACTGTAGTAACACTAACTGCAACCATGGAAGTTTGGCATTTTCCACTAAGGCCCAGTATGCATCCACCTCCCTGCAACACTGACTTTCCTCAGCTGTAAACATTGCCTCGCATTTCCCACACAAGCACCTATGGAACAAAAAATGTATCAGGAAATATCTCTCGATGAGAAACCGCTAAGTTATATCACGTAACGTTAGTCTGGGCGGATATTAATGAGCATGACAAACGCCTGATCAAAGCTTAGTTTCTGTTATTGTAAGTTCCAATATGTTCTGTCTAACATTAATCCTGGCCTGTCCCTGCTCTCTTGGCAGCTTAGCAGGCTCATAATTGTATGGCTGTGGTCCGTCAACAATTTCCTCAGCGTCCGAAATGTCATTGCGATCCACTTTTCCCTGTTGTTTGAATCGACCGCTCTCCCTCGTGCTACGTCACGTCACATCTACGTAAAATTTTCTCACAAAAACGACTCCAGAAGCCACTGTAGCGCATTTATAATTTTTTTTAAAAGAAAATCTAGTTCCTACATTATTTTTCTATACATTGACTTGTTGGGTCTTCTAACCTGCAAGATGCTCTTTAAGAATCTACTGTTATCCTTTTTTTTTGGCCTTCAAACACCTTAAAGGTGCAGTGTGTGATTGTTAGCGGCATCTAGTGGTGAGGCTGTGAATTGCAAAGAACAGAAGTTATGGTGGCCGACAGGAAGTGATGTCGTCGTCTGAGACAGCAGAGAGTAGCCAGTTAAGCAATGAGGTTTCTTTACAAAGATAAATTAAGAAATTAGGTTTACTTAATTATTCAGTAAAACGATATGTTATTGCGAGTATTATTGTGACTTGTTCATCATTGTGTCAGTGTTTTATCCGCTGACTTTAGCTAGCTTCTTTTCACGAAGAACAACATAGTGACGAAACGCGTTTGTCCGTTCAGGGCCACCGTAGAAACATGTCGATGCAAGCGGACCCGCGGTGTGTGTAGAGAGAAAACGCTCATTCTAAGGTAATAAAAACATAACGGTTCATTATGTTAGGTCTTTACACACCACTGAAAACAGTGTTATGTATATGATATTGCATTTCTGTCAACAGATCCTCCTAAATATTACACAATACACCTTTAAAATGCACGTGTAGATCGGACATTATTAACCACAGAAATGTAAATCCCAGTTTTCCAATGATCTGGTGGAAACGGACGAGACGTTTACCTGAAGAAGCCCTTTTTGTTTTGTTTTATAAAAACCTGTTTAAAAAATATTTATTTATTTATTTATTTATATAAATGTAAAAAATATAATCAATCCTCTAAAAATTTAACACAAATGTGTAGTAAAAACATTAATAAACTGAGTAAAATTACATTTATTTAAAAATATTTTTTTGTTTTGTTACAAAATTACATTTTGTAAACCGAGTGTAAACCGCAAACGAACCGCGCACAAGGGTTAAAAATCTTTTCAAAAATAGCAGCATTATTCACCACAGTTTGTCCATGATCTGGTGGTAACGGACGAGACGTTTACCCGAAGAAGCCCTTGGAAAAAAAAGCTGTTTTTTCTTATAAAAACTTTTAAAATTTATTTATATAAGTTTAAAAAAAAAAAAAAATCCTCCGAAAACTGCACAAATGTGTAGTGAAAACATTAATAAACAGAGTAAAATTACATTTGTTAAAAAAAAATATATATATATTTTGTCACAAAGTTACATTTAGTTGCCTGGGGTCTCTGGAGACCCTAAACAGCCTGAGTGTAAAACACGAGGGTTAAATCCATTAGATAACAGCAGCATTATTCACCACAGAAATGATAACGATAACTCCCAGTTTGTCCATGATCTGATGGTAACGGACGAGACCTGAAGAAGCCCCATTAAAAAAAATAAAATAAAAAAAAACTAATAAAAAGTATATTTTTACATATATTTATGCAAAAAAATATTTAATAAATCCTATAAAAACTGGACAAATGTGTAGTAAAATCAGTAAAATGACATTTTGGTTAAATCCATTAGATGACGGCAGCATTATCCACCACAGGCATGCAGACCCCAGTTCGTCCCTGATCTGGTGGCACTGATGGAGGTTTACCTGAAGAAGCCCTTGCAGCCCTCGCAGGTCATGGCGTTGAAGTGGAAACCGGAGGCTTTGTCTCCACACACTCCACAGATGCGCGGCGCGTTGCGGTCGAACTCATCGGGACCCGCCGCTGACGTGCTCACGGCCATGGCATCCATCACTGAGAACACCAGAGACACACACAGCGCTTTATTTAGAGCCAAAAAATCCAAATATCATATAAATACAATAAAACCAAGCAAACAAAGTCATATTATACAAAAAATTATTTAATTAACATAATCTTAAGCATAATTTCACTAAATAAGTCCTCAGAAGACGAGAGAAGCGGTCAGAAAACACACCTCATCTACTCAAACATCTCGCACAGAGACGAGAGATCAGTGGACGAAACATTTTTACATAATACACTGCATTTATGCATTTAGCAGATGCTTTTACCCACAGCAAAACATCAGCTGTTGCTTATGGAGAACGCAGACAGAGAGAGGAATATGAATAAACCGGTAACACTTTACAATAAGGTAATGTATTAACTGACATGAACTAACCATGAGCATTACATTTGTTACTGTGTTTATTAATCTTTGTTAATGTTGGTTAATAAAAATACAGCTGTTCATTGTTAGTTCACAGTGCATTAACTAATGTTAACAAGATTTTAATAATGAACAAGTAAATGTTGAAAATAATATTAAGATATATAAATGCTGTAGAAGTATTGTTCATTCTTAGTTCATGTTAACTAATGAACCTTATTGTAAAGTGTCACCAATAAAACAAACCGTTAAAGAAGAAATAAACAATCTTTTTCCGCTTGTTTGCGCGTTAATCAATCCATCTGTTAATTGACACCGTTAGTTAACAGATGGGCTGATTAACATGTGCAAACAAGCAGAAAGAGATGTGAAGACACAATGAATGCTGCAGTGAGCTCAGATTCAGTTACAGAAACACACTGCATAATGATATGAGCGTTTACAGGTCAAAGGTCACGCAGAACGAGAGCAATGATGAACAGAGGGAAAGAAACAAAATATGACGAGATCTGGTTTCCATAAATAGTCACGCTAAAAGCATTTCTCGCAGCTATAATAATAATAATAATAATAATTATGATGATAATACGTGTGTGTTATTCGCCGGGTCATCATGTTCTTCCTGGAAGCGATCGGCTTGTTTTGCTCAGCGAGAGGAACAGAGATAACAAACAGCAGCAGAGATGCATGGCTTAGCATGCAGAAACACACACGTTCGTGTGTGTGTGTGTGTGTGTGTGTGTGTGTGTGAGCAAGAGAACAAAAGCAGGAGGAGCTTCATTCAGATTCCTTGAAGACGCTGTGATCAGCATCAATCCTTCAAACACGACACTCTCGATAAGAGCGGATTCACACTCACAGACATCGACTGAACATAATCAGTAAATTCATGACAATGTTGAACCTTCAAATCAAAACGATGCTTATTAAATATGTGAAGTGCCGTGAGTATGAATGAAACGTACTGATGCTCACAACACCCTATTTGGGTAATAAAAGAAAGAACAAAAAAATTAAGAAAACATGCAAAATCCATACGTTTTTCTAATAGTTTTTTTCCCCAGTGACAAAATATTTTTCATATTAAATGTAAAACTTTAGACCTTTCTAATGATTTATAGGGACAAGTGCTCAACCAAGACGGATGGATGTTGTTTGGATTGTGATTAGGGATATTGGGCTATGCAAATAAAACTGACTTTATGTTAAGAAAGAGGTTTACATTTGGCAAATAAAACAAAACAAAACACTGTTTGTCTGAAAACACTTGCTGTGTTTGGCATGTAATGAATATGATATTGTTGATCCGTTTGATCTTGGCGGAATAGATCTGCTATGCTGCTGTTATTATTGCTGGTTATTGCTGTTGCAGAGCAAGTAACGGTGCGTGTCCACTGGAGCGGAGCGAGCGTTTTTAACTAATTCCTATGGAAGTCGAGCTTAACGCTCGCGCAGTGCATTTTGGGATTGACAGTGGACCGGAGAAAGCGTTGCGAGCGTCAAAAGGTTGGGCAGTTCTCGACTTTATGCAAATATCAAGCGGAAAACGCGGTCGGCAGCCAATCGCTGTGAGGTTCGGGATGTGACGTCTGTTTGGAGAGTTTAAAAATATGTAAATTGTGCCGGAGTTTATGCTGGATTTAGTGCGTAAATCATTTTTGTTTACAAATTAGACGCTTTGCATTTGTTATATATATGTTAAAGATTTTATTTTGGATATGTTCATTGTGATTATATTGGCTTGGTTTATAAAAGTTTATAAAATTGAAAGGATATCTTTGCTTGATGCATTTGGAAACAAAGCTTGTCTATTTCTAAATGTAATCGCGTGCATCGCTGATGATTATACTGGCCGTGTGTTGAAAAAAACTTAAGATTAAACACACCCCAAAGCGGAGACGTTATAGTGTTGCCAGCGGCACTGAGCGGAGTTTTGCCGCTGTAGTGGACACGCACCGTGAGACATGCCGCTATTTCTGCCGCCGCTGCCGCTATTACTGCCGCCGCTGCCGCTATTACTGCCGCCGCTGCCGCTATTTCTGCTGCCGCCGCTGCCGCTATTTCTGCTGCCGCTGCCGCTATTACTGCCGCCGCTGCCGCTATTACTGCCGCCGCTGCCGCTATTTCTGCTGCCGCCGCTGCCGCTATTTCTGCCGCTATTTCTGCCGCCGCTGCCGCTATTTCTGCTGCCTCTGCTGCCGCTATTTCTGCCGCCGCTATTTCTGCTGCCTCTGCTGCCGCTATTTCTGCCGCCGCTGCCGCTATTTCTGCCGCCGCTGCCGCTATTACTGCTGCCGCCGCTGCCGCTATTTCTGCCGCCGCTGCCGCTATTTCTGCTGCCGCCGCTGCCGCTATTTCTGCCGCCGCCGCTATTTCTGCCACCGCTGCCTCTGCTGCCGCTATTTCTGCTGCCGCCGCTGCCGCTATTTCTGCCACCGCCGCTATTTCTGCCACCGCTGCCGCTATTTCTGCCGCTATTTCTGCCGCTATTTCTGCTGCCTCTATTTCTGCCGCCGCTGCCGCTATTTCTGCTGCCGCTATTTCTGCTGCCGCCGCTGCCACTATTTCTGCCGCCGCTGCCGCTATTTCTGCCGTCGCTGCCACTATTACTTCTGCCAATATATTTCTGCCGCCGCTGCTGCTATTTGCCACTATTTCTGCCGCCACTGCCGCTATTTCTGCCGCCGCTGCCGCTATTACTTCCGCCAATATATTTCTGCCGCCGCTGCCGCCATTTCTACTGGTAATTGCTGTTGCAGAGCAAGTAAGACATGCTGCTTCTGTACAATATAGCACACATGAACTACCCGTAGCAGATCTCTACAGGTGGAGCTGGGGAAGGTGGAGGGTTTCTGAAGCACTGCAACTGCTACAGCAAATGCAGACCAAGTATTTAAAGGCAAAATCAGCAAAATTAAAAAAGAACAATTAAAAAAATATATATATATAATTAAATCATTACATTTTACATAAGACTATTATAGGAACCAGATTAGTAAAACCAGATTAGTTAGCCATTATTATGAATCACAATTATGAAGAGTTTAAAAATCGTACAAGAATAATCATTTAGTGCAGTGAGAAGGAGGAATATATATATATATATATATATATATATATATATTTTGTTTCAACCCAAGTTTCACTTCCCTGTTATATATACACAGCTTACATTTATATATATATATATATATTTATTTATTTATTTATTTCCTCCCTGTTCATCAGGAATGAACCACATTTCTTTTCCCTGACACTGAATATTCTGAGTTCGATCAGGAGTTGAGTAACCAGTTTCAACCAGTTATTTCTAACAATGTGGTCTGTGCAAAACAAAAGCTTCTTCCAAGAGTGAGGGGAAAAAGAAAGCTCAGCAGTAAACAACGCTTCATAAAACACAAATATATCATCCAAAGAATGAGACGCAGAATATTACAAAACACTGATGTATGAAGGCTTGCACAATTCAGAATGTTGGTCAATGTTTCTTGTCCGAATTCAGTTTTACTCTCGGTGACACTCAAAAATGTAAGGCTGTTTTATGCAAATGAGCTGCTCTCTGCTGATTGGCTGATGTCTTGAGGCGCATAAACACCGATCAGAATGAAGCTTCTGAACTTCTTCGCCTCAATCGGGGACATTTAATATTCAACAATATTACTGATCTGCCTGCAGTGACACCATTATTTGAGAACAGGACTGAGCTGGACGATGGTTCTCCAGAGCAGATAAAAATGAACTAAATTAAACTTTTTTTACAACAAAAATGAACCATCACTGAACTAACTTAAGCTGGACTGACACTACTTTCTTCTGGAAACACACTTTTTTGCATTACTTTCCTGTAATCTCTGTAAAGCTGCTTTGAAACTATCTGTACTGTAAAAAAGCGCTGTATAAATAAAGGTAAAGAATGTAAAGATCTGAAGATAGTCACACCGAACATGAAATGGATTTAGACAGAAACCATCCAACCAGAAACCATGAGCGGCTGTTAAAACACAGGCTGTGTTCAGACAGGCCACAAAACTAAACGTCCAAACTAAATCTTTCGCTTATAGTCAGAATATATTCAGCTAGGACGCATTAAACTGATCGAAAGATACAGTAAAGACGTTCATAATGTTGCAAAAGATTCTATTTCAAATAAATGCTGTTTTTTTTAACTTTACATCCATCAAAGAATCCGGTTTTCAACACTGATAATAATCAAAAATGTTTCTCGAGCATCAAATCATCATATTAGAGTGATTTCTGAAGGATCATGTGACACTGAAGACTGGAGTAATGATGCTGAAAATTCAGCTTTGATCACAGGAATAAATTACACTTTACTATATATTCACATAGAAAACAGTTATTTTACATTGTAATAATATTTCAGTATGTTTACTGTATTTTTTTGACCAAATACATTCAGCCTTGGTGAAAATAAGAGCCTTAAAAACATTAAAAATACACTAGTTTTTCAAAAATTGCCAGTGAAACGGTGTATTCAACACACACTGCACTACATTGCACATTTTGTCAAATGTTCGGATTGATACTGTGCTGGTATTCCGGTGTACAGTATTAGTAGCATTCTGGAAAACACACTTTTGTCAGTGTTTTTAATCAGGCACGACACGGATCCTTCTGGAAACGTGAGATGTTTGATCAGTGAAAGTGAAAGCAGAACGAGAAGGAAAACGGTTCTGGTGTTCGAGCCCAGCGCTGAGCTTCCCCGTATCAAGCCCGAACTGATCCCAGATCCGATCAGCAGCCGATCCGGAGCGCGCCTGAACGCAGACTCCCACGACACGCAGCATTTTTCCCCACACACAGAAGAACTTACCAATCGCAGGCCATGGAGGGAAGAAAACGCTCTGGGGAAAATGCTCTCCAAATGCTAGACTTGACCCAGATCTGCACATCAGAGACGGTGAACTTTAGACCTTGTTTTGAGCGCTCGCTCGCAGAAGAAAAGGCCAGAGCGGGGCGGGAGCTTTCAGAGGAACAGGGGCCCGTTTAGGGAGAACACGCACACACACACATACACACACGCACACACGCATTCACAGTACGTCGCTCTCAGGATCAGAATCTTTATTTGTCATTATACAAAAGGAGAACAATGGATGATATGCAATCCTCCTATTCAGCACAATAATCAATCTCACGCTTTACAAACAATTACACTATATGCAAAAAACAAACAATAATAATAATTCTCCTTTGTAACAAATTTTACAAATAAGTGAGAATGGTAAACTGTAAGCTGGATTGTATACACACACACACCTTTAATAGCAATATTTGCATATCATATGCAGCACAATTGAGGTGATTTATAAGCATAAATCACCAAAAGAGGCTTTCAACTCACTAAAAGATGCATTGCATTGTGGTCATTTAAAACTAAAACGGCTCTAGGACATGTTCTCGACGCACTTCTGATGATGCAATCTCTGAATCTACACGCACCAATGCTACATTTTTCTAAATGTCATAATCATGTGTTAAACAAGTATTCATCACTTCAGTGAGCTCATTGTTTCTGCATTAAATTATTACATTGTTTAAATTAATGAATTTTTAGCCAACTGTGATGTTGTATATGGTCATTTCTGAAATGCATAACTCAGACAGTTTCCTCTGATATCAGATCTCTGTAGATTGTAATGTGGACTCATGCACTTTCTGTAAAGCTGCTGTGAAATGATGTGTGTTGTGTAAAGCGCTATACAAATAAATGTGAATTGAATACAAAAGAGTTCAACAAAATGATATGCAATCCTATTCAGCTTTACAAACAATTACACTATATCCAAAAAAAACCCCCACATTTCTCCTATGTAACAAATTTTACAAATAAGTGAGAACGTTAAACTAGAATATATATAATAAATATACCTTTAATGGCAATATTTAGCAATATTTACACAATTGAGGTGATTTAAAAGCACTATAAATAATTACAAAAGAGGCTTTTCAACTCACAAAAAGGGCAAATCACAACAAGATGCATTGCATTAAGTGTTCATTTAAAATGAGGTTATGCACTCGACACACACACACTCCTGAAGACAAGCGTATCGATTCGTGCTGAGGATGATAAAGTGACTCGAGTTTGCAAATCTGACGGTGATGCAATTATCAAACCCGTTTAAACGCATACTTGCAATGGATTATTTCCTGTGTGACAATCTAAGAAAAGCTGCGACTGGACCGACTCCAAACAACCGACCAGGAATGTGCGTAAACATTCCAAACTTGAGCAATAAAAGCCATAATTCTCCAAAAAGTAAACTTTTAGAAAAGTTCAGTGCTTGTGCAAACGCTCGCCGTCACAGACCGGAGGGAAACAAATACAATTCTGAAATTCTCAAAATGCATCAGAGAATCTGAGTTTGGGTTTTAACTCCTCAAATCATAAGAGCAGTTTTCTAGTGCGCTGATGCAACGGGAAAGGGGAGGGGCTTATCGTGGAGAGGCGTGGCCTGAGAGGGAGAACATCCCAGAATAGCAAATTTACTGGTGAAATACACTCCCGTTCAAAAGTTTGGGATCGGTAAGATTTATAATGTTTTTAAAAGTCTCTTCTGCTCACCAAAGCAGTGTTTATTTGATTAAAAATACAAAAAAATACTGAAATATTATTACAATGTAAAATAACTGTTTTCTATGTGAATATATAGTAAAGTGTAATTTATTCCTGTGATCAAAGCTGAATTTTCAGCATCATTACTCCAGTCTTCAGTGTCACATGATCCTTCAGAAATCACTCTAATATGATGATTTGATGCTCAAGAAACATTTATGATTATTATCAATGTTGAAAACCGTTATTTATATTTTTATGTCAGGATTTTTTGATTAATAAAGATTCTTTTGTAACATTAAACACTACCGTTCAGAAGTTTGGGGTCAGTAAGAATGTTTATTTTATTTTTGGGGGGGAAATAAATAAAAGAAATCAATACTTCTATTCATCAAGGATGAATTAAACTGATCAAAAGTGACAGTAAAGACATTTATAATGCTACAAAAGATTTCAGATAAATGCTGTTCTTTTGAACTTTCTATTCATCAAATAATCCTGAAATTAATTTGTACACAACTGTTTTCAACATTGATAATAATCATAAATGTTTCTTGAGCATCAAATCATCATATTAGAGTGATTTCTGAAGGATCATGTGACACTGAAGACTGGAGTAATGATGCTGAGATTCAGCTTTGATCACAGGAATAAATTACACTTTACTATATATTCACATAGAAAACAGATGATTTAAATTGCAATAATATTTCACAAAATTACTGTTTTTGTTGTATTTTTAATCAAATAAATGCAGCCTGAGCATAAGAGACTTCTTTTAAAAACATTAAAAATCTTACTGATCCAAAACTTTTGAACAGCAGTGCAGAAAAAGCAATATGCAAGAATATGACATTCCAGCTTTAGATGTGAAACAGTGAACCGGTCAAATACACTCATACGCGTTTCAGCACAAGCACTAAACACACACACACACACACACACCAATACAACCTGATGTAAGAGACTACAAGACAACAACAGATAAGCGTTATCGACTCGCGAAATGCCCAAAGCACAAATCAAATCAACCGCGCGCTTGTGTGTGTGTGTGTGTGTGTGTGTGTGTGTGGTCGAGACTTTAACCTCATGCAATCTCACAGAGATACGCCAGCGCACAGATTTAACCCAGGTGAGGAACGCATTGTACAAGAACATCCACAAGCCAGCCAAACAAAAACAGCACAAGAACAACACGTTATTAACTCACTGATACAACAATAGATATGGCGAATACACCATCTGACACATGCAGAGATTAACGACCCGACCTGATAAAACCACAAACGTGCCGAGACGCATCAAAAACAGTTCGCTATGATTAAAAAGATGATAAGAAAAAAATATTGCCATCTAAAATGCAATAAAATAAAACAAGATAAAATAAAAATATGAAACAAAATTCAGAACTACCTGTATTTTCAATACAATTAATAAAAAACAAGACTATATGAAATAAGATCGGATTAAAGACACTTAAAAATGTCTGCATGTCATTGTATTGGATACAAATAAATCTAAAGCAAATAGGGCTGCAAAAATGTGGGGAATAAATTTTTTTTTATAGCAAATGTGATTGCAACTTAAAATGAAATAAATAAAAACAAAATTTGATCAAAAATCTTGTGATTATACATCAATATACGTATAAAACACTAATAATACATAATAATAATATAATATTAACAGCCTCAGTTATAATATTTATAAATACTATTATTATTACATAATAGTAATTATTATTATTAAAGAAAATAAGAGATGCTATAATTGTAAAAAAGCTATTTCACTGTAAAATGCAGCGTGACACGTTCTGGTTGTTAGTGCACATTCTCTAACATGATGAACGACACCCGTGGTCAGAGATGTCAAAAACACACATTAAAAACCAATAAAAACTAAAAATGTCATGTGTTTTTTTAATCTGCAGTGTTGGTGGAATTTGAATTTGTTTACATGAAAAGAAACACAGCAGTGTGTCTGTGAATACTGAAAATATCATTTTATATTACATTTTAAAAAAATATAATTTTTTACTCCTATTAGAACATTTATTTGTCTCTTTTCTGTATTTGACAACTTAATATAAAATAAAAAAAATTAATAAAATAAAATAAGCACAAGACAACCAAATACAAATATTGACCTCTGCTCTAGTTTAGTTACTAATCTAGTTTGTAATAAAGCTGGCATTGTGGTCTATGAACACTGAGACTATGACAAGTTTCTTGTGACCAGAAACAAAACTGAATTAAGTAAAAAGTCAAGTTGCCAATTTCAAATGAACCCTCTGGTGCTCTTCGTTCATTTTTGACTGAAAAATATTTACTTTTTTTTTTTTTTTGGCATTTATTTCATCTGAATGATAGGAAACTTGGTAAAGGTTTTGGCACTTGCTATGTGAAAAAAAAAAAAAAAAAAAAAAAAATCATGACCATGATTCGAAAAGGTTAATTGGTGCTGAAAAAAATGAGCGCATTGGAAATAAATGGGAGACGAATTTCCTCTAGTGGAAGCGTTTGGTACTGCAGCCAAACACAATCTCACTGAAAGCTCATTTTTTGAGACATCAACCTCAAATTTGGAACACGGCTTCTTTAGATTTATGAACATTTCAAAGCGTACCAAAATGTGTTCATGCAAGTCACATGTGAGTAAAGTTGTCCTCTCATTGGTCAGAGTTTCCTCTGGATTGATAAGTTTGCTCCGCCAGCTTATTGTGGTTTTATCTGTAGTGGTCGAGATGCACACAAACACTAATACAAATGTAGCCGTCATTCACGCTCCAACTGATAAATTCTATATTTATTTGATTTAAATTTAATGCAGTTACAACAGGAATTAAGGCTTCGTCGGGACAAAATTCTTGCACAGAATCACACACTGCTGCTTTTTTATCAAACATTTGATCATTTTTTATCAAATAACATTAAAACTGGATAATATTTAGAGCTCTGAAGTGCTGAAAAAAGTACTTAAAAAGCCCTTGAAAAAAGTGCTTGAATTTCACTCTTAAAAGGTTGTACGAACCCTGAAATGAATAATGTAAAAAACATTTGACCATTTCTGCCACAATACCATGGTTACAGTTAACGCTTCTACATTAAATCCATGGTGAATATTGGCGATTTGTGGACTGAAAAGCCTTCTATAACTCGTTTCTTTCCTGGTCTCCACGTCAGCACTGTTTGGTTTGATGTGGTTAATAAACAGAGAATTCTGCACTGAATTTGCATATTTCTCACTGCGATGTCGTTAATTCTGTGGAGAATTCAAGCGGTTTCTCACTGGATCTCCCAGCGCTGTGTAGTAACAGTGTTGTGTGATGGAGATCGACCAGCGAGTAAACCTTGCGCTGCGCAGCTCATACGATTAACACGGTTGTCTCGTTTGCAGTTTTTCATATGCAACATAAAAGGCAGCTCTTAACAGTTGGGCAATATGGTGGTGGCGCCAGCGCGACCTCTAACACAACGTGATTTCTGTAAAATTCAGTCGCACTTTGAAGAAAAGTTTTAGTTTTTCCATGAGAATTTGTGACTTCCTACTTTTTTCCATAAAATGGGCAGTTGAAATGGCTAGTGAGTCATTAACTGCTCCTCTGCCGCCATCTACTGGTTATAGTGGAAATTTCATGTTTTTTTTTTTTTTATATATATATAAAAGTGTTTGTTTGCCACAAAGGTGTTTTAGAGTTTAAAGATTAGGGCTGGGCAAAAAAATCGATTTTTCGATTAATCGTTTTTTAAAATGTGGTCGATTCAAGATCGATTCTCAAACGCCAAGAATCGATTTTTTTCCATCTTTATTTATCTATTACCCAAGAATTAGTTTTTCTCCACTGTTCATATAGGCTTGCAAACTCAATTTTATAGCTAATGCTGTGAGATTTTATGTTAGTTTTATCTAAATCATAAAATAACCTCAATTAGTGCTGCACGTTTAATCATATCGCAATCGCGATGTCAAGCCTATACGCAATTATTAGGCTATATGACGCAAAATGCTGCGATTTTGTATCAAATAAACAAATTTGGGCTTTTAACGCAATGCAGCATCTGTTAATTTTTTTGTCATCCTTTGGCTAGTGTTGCATGATCCCGCTCTTATTCATGCAAATGCTTTTAAACCATTCATACGCGACAAGACTAAATAGAGCTCGCTGCCTGTGAATGTCGAGACTGACACAGAAAAACTTGCGATGATATCGTGCGTGCGCACAAAACAGCCCAGAATAGAGTTATCTTTCGCGCTTGAACGAACAATAAAACACACAATAATGCCAAAATGTCTTTTTGTTGAGTATTTTCATAACATAAGAGCAGTCTTATGATGAACGTGAAGAGTTGTGACTCGTGAGAGAATGAGGCGCGTGTGAGATCCGCGTCTCTGTCAGCAGCAGCGGCTGGTCTTAAAGGGACAGTACACAGTAGCCACTAATTATCTCTGTCGTTAAAGTTAATCAAATAACAAAGGGAACAGAGAAAAACACTCACTGCTCTTGACTAAAGAACTTTTTTAACTTTGATTAGTCTATATATAATTTATAATTAATGCAGCACAGACTGTTTGATAACTTTATTCAATTTATGTAAATGGTCTAGCTGTTAGACAGGAAGGGCACAGATAAAAATTATATGCAATGTTTTTATATGGGTTTATGTGAGGATTGTTAACCTGTTTGATCAAGACATGCGACTGTTCTGACTTGTCCAATTTTCAGCATAAATTTTTCATCTTGCATCAAAATCCTGTCTATTCATTGTATGCATTTGAAATATAGAGTTGGGTTCTGTTTTAATGTACCCAAGTGTACCTAAAATAAAAAGAGTTTAATATACAGGTTTGTGGCTCTTAATTTCTTTTTATTAATTAAACACTTGAAAACTTATGTTCACTTTTCTTTTCTTTTTCTTTTTTTAATAAATATAGGATTTGTATTAAATATTCACTGAGTCGAATCGAAATCTAATTCAGAATCGAAATCGAAAAATCGAATCGAGAATCGAAATCGAATCGATTTGAGAGCTTGCGAATCGAAATCGAATCGAATTGTAACATCTGAATCGATACCCAGCCCTATTAAAGATGTAGGAAAATTAACTTTAACAAAATTGTCGTACCGGCAGAAAAAAAAGTTGCAAAATGCGACCATTTGATTGCAGTCTGGAGCCCTGTGTGCGTGGAAAACTAAGTACGCACAAAAAGGTCATTGAAATGTGCTTAAGCAATTTTCCACGCACATATACACTATATTGCCAAAGGTATTGGGACACCCCTCCAAATCATTGAATTCAGGGGTTCCACTCACTTCCAGAGCGTCAGACTAGTTTCCTTAATCCTCTTTAAGTGCAAAGGAGCAACAGTGTCTAAAGTGCTGTAAAATAGAGTCAATCATTTCTGTTGCAACATCCAGTTCGGCTAAGCTATCTAGTATGCCGAGGAATAGACACTGATCAGGAAGATTATTTATAAAGCAATCTTTAGTGGTAGAAGTAATACACTATATTGCCAAAAGCATTGGGAAATCCCTCAAAATCATTGAATTCAGGTGTTTCAATCACTTCCATGGCCACAGTTGTATGAATCAAGCACTAGGCATGCAGACGCTTCTACAAACATCTGTGAAAGAACGGGTCGCTCTCAGGAGCTCAGTGAACTCAAGCGTGGGAACAGGATAGGTTGCCACCCGTGCAATAAGTCCATTTATAAAACAGTTAGTTCCAATCCTTGATTCTGATTGGTCAATAGCTGTGTTTTATTCACGATAAATATAAAAGTTTAATTGGTAAAAAAAAGTAAAAGTTTGAAAATGCAAAAGTTTAAAATGCAAAGTACTGAAAATATAATACATAAAAGCTCTGTAAACACTTGCCTTTTTTGCAAGAATATAAGTGTGTCCCATCGAGTAATCAAAAAGTTATACACACACTTGTAGTCTTTACGCCTACTTGTACACTTGGGCCAAACACAGGAAATGCGTCTTGAAAGTAGACAAGTGGTCAAGTGCAAAGACCGCAAGTGTGTGTATTTTGACAAGGCAATGAAATGGGTTTCCATGACCGAGCAGCTGCAAGCCTTACATCACCAAGTGCAATGCAAAGCGTGGGATGCAGTGTGTGTAAAGCACGCCGCCACTGGACTCTAGAGCAGTGGAGACGTGTTCTCTGGAGTGACGAATCACGATTCTCTGTCTGGCAATTCGATGGACGACTCTGGGTTTGGCGGTTGCCAGGAGAACGGTACTTGCCTGACTGCATTGTGTCAAGTGTAAAGTTTGGTGGAGGGGGGTTACGGTGCGGGGGGGTTATGGGTGTGGTGTTGTTTGGTGGAGGGGGGGTTATGGTGCGGGATTGTTTGGTGGAGGGGGGGTTATGGTGCAGGGTTGTTTGGTGGAGGGGGGGTTACGGTGCGGGGGGGTTATGGTGTGGGGTTGTTTGGTGGAGGGGGAGTTATGGTGCGGGATTGTTTAGTGGAGGGGGGTTACGGTGCGGGGTTGTTTGGTGGAGGGGGGGTTATGGTGTGGGGTTGTTTGGTGGAGGGGGGGTTATGGTGTGGGGTTGATTGGTGGAGGGGGAGTTATGGTGCGGGATTGTTTGGTGGAGGGGGGTTACGGTGCGGGGTTGTTTGGTGGAGGGGGGTTACGGTGCGGGGTTGTTTGGTGGAGGGTGGTTATGGTGCGGGGTTGTTTGGTGGAGGGGGGTTATGGTGTGGGGTTGTTTGGTGGAGGGGGGGTTATGGTGTGGGGTTGTTTGGTGGAGGGGGGTTACGGTGCGGGGTTGTTTGGTGGAGGGGGGGTTATGGTGTGGGGTTGTTTGGTGGAGGGGGAGTTATGGTGCGGGATTGTTTGGTGGAGGGGGGGTTACGGTGCGGGGTTGTTTGGTGGAGGGGGGTTACGGTGCGGGGTTGTTTGGTGGAGGGTGGTTATGGTGCGGGGTTGTTTGGTGGAGGGGGGTTATGGTGTGGGGTTGTTTGGTGGAGGGGGGGTTATGGTGTGGGGTTGTTTGGTGGAGGGGGGTTACGGTGCGGGGGGGTTATGGTGTGGGGTTGTTTGGTGGAGGGGGGGTTATGGTGCGGGATTATTTGGTGGAGGGGGGGTTATGGTGCAGGGTTGTTTGGTGGAGGGGGGTTACGGTGCGGGGTTGTTTGGTGGAGGGGGGTTACGGTGCGGGGTTGTTTGGTGGAGGGGGGGTTATGGTGCGGGGTTGTTTGGTGGAGGGGGGGTTATGGTGCGGGATTGTTTGGTGGAGGGGGGGTTATGGTGCGGGATTGTTTGGTGGAGGGGGGTTACGGTGCGGGGTTGTTTGGTGGAGGGGGGGTTATGGTGTGGGATTGTTTGGTGGAGGGGGGGTTATGGTGTGGGATTGTTTGGTGGAGGGGGGGTTATGGTGTGGGATTGTTTGGTGGAGGGGGGGTTATGGTGCGGGATTGTTTGGTGGAGGGGGGGTTATGGTGCGGGATTGTTTGGTGGAGGGGGGTTACGGTGCGGGGTTGTTTGGTGGAGGGTGGTTATGGTGCGGGGTTGTTTGGTGGAGGGGGGGTTATGGTGCGGGGTTGTTTGGTGGAGGGGGGGTTATGGTGTGGGATTGTTTGGTGGAGGGGGGGTTATGGTGCGGGATTGTTTGGTGGAGGGGGGTTACGGTGCGGGGTTGTTTGGTGGAGGGTGGTTATGGTGCGGGGTTGTTTGGTGGAGGGGGGGTTATGGTGCGGGGTTGTTTGGTGGAGGGGGGGTTATGGTGCGGGGTTGTTTGGTGGAGGGGGGGTTATGGTGCGGGGTTGTTTTTGTGCTCAGTGTGTTCCGCACGGTCTGCTTTTTTCCGGCCGATTCGACATGTTGAATCGGCGGCGGGCCGTCGGTGAGAGAGAGACCTCTGATTGGCTGTTCAACTTAGTGAACGAGTCAGTGCACGAGAATAATAGCTAAACAGCGAGCAAAGAAGTCAAAACGGTACAGATAGACACTGTTCTAATGTTACGTCATCTTTCCTGAGTGTTCCTCTGCGAATATTTCAATATTAACACAAGCGGAGTTGAATAAAGAAAGTGTTTAGCAGGATTGATATTCAAAACGGTAAGCACGCGCTGCTTTGTTTACGGTGTGTGCATCTGCAGCACGAATATAGATGAATAAATCTGCAGAAATAGACAGTTGTCTCATTCACACGCAGGTGCAGAACGCGAATGCTAGCTGACAGTCGGCTGTAGTTCTCTCGGTGTGTTCAAGTGCAGCTTTCCCCTGACACGAGGCGACAACAGTCGGCTTTCATCAGCGCTAGTTTTTTGGCGTCGGTTTAGTGTGTCCCGGAAAGGAACTCATAATGCTTCATCATACCAAGACATTTTGGACAATTTCATGCTCTCAACTTTGTGGGAACAGTTTGGGGATGTTCCTGTTCCAACATGACGTGCACAAAGCAAGGTCCATAAAGACATGGATGAGTGAGTTTAGGGGCTCTCAAGTCTGACGCATTCACCGTGAGACACACGCATATCAACCGGTTCACACGCTCACACGCCACACCTTGTATTTCTCACCCTGAGGAATAAGGGATAACTTGTCCCGCTATACAATTAATGAACGAGGCGCAGGCCAACGGAGAGAAGTTCTCCGCCGAGTTCATAGCTGCTGTTATACAGAGTTAAATGCCACCTACCAGCTAATCAGAAATTCGAATTAGTTGTTTCCGGGTAAATTACGTGTTCCCTCTGCAAGCACGTTCGTTACTAGGCAACACGTGCACACACGGAGTGGAAGTTGGAAGAGCAAGATCTGATGACTGCGGTTTGCGGTAGGAACCCCTTTTTACGATTCCTGGACGAAATCTCTTGCCTGTGATCAAAGACAGTGAGAGCTGATGTTGTTGAGGAATATAGCCAAATTCGTGCTAAACTAGATGTACCGCATGGCGGTACAAAATATGACCGCCGCTCAGGCCTGCACTGGCTTTCCACAAAAAGTACACATAATACATTTTGGTCTGTACCACGAAGAGAAAACTGATTCAACTATATAAACTATATATTTTCTGAAAGCGTAGACTCTCAGGATGTGATCTAACATGGCATGAAACATGTCCCACCCACGTCATTAGTATACTGCCCAAGCATAACACATTGGGTATTGGTAAATCGGGTATATGGCTGATACCTAAAAAAAGTAGTAGTATGTGCATGTCTGTCTGTGTGTGTGTGTATGTATGTGTGTGTCTGTGTGTGTGTGTGTCTGTGCGTGTATGTATGCGTGCGTACATGTGTGTGCGCGTGTGTGTTTGTGTGTGTGTCTGTGCATGTGGATTTGTATGTGTGTGTATGGGTGTGTGTCTGTGCGTGTGGATGTCAGTGTGTGTGCATGCTTGCGTTTGTTTGTATTCCTGCATGTGTGTGTGTGTGACAGTATCATCCTAAACCAGCAACCCTTCGCTCAACACCACCATCTACAGGCCGATGAGTGTACAGTCACTAAATGTGCACATAAATGAATTTATTTTATACCCCCCCCCATGGATGAAATTCTACGAAACTTAGCATACCCCCAGAGGATGTCAAGTTAATCATACACATGAAATATGGTGCAGTTCTGAACATCTCCACTGAAGATAGGGGCGATTAAAGCAGAATAATATTGCATTTTCATTTTTTATGGGAAGGGGCGCAAATCACAAATGAGTGATTATGGGCTAGGTTGATGTGGGCCCTTAAGACCAACATACCATAAAAATGTCTTCATCCTCGGTGCCACGGTTCAGGTAGTTATTTAGGAAAAACTGCATTTTTTGGGTTTGGGGGGGCCCAGCGCGGGGGGGAGTGGCCCCCGGGGACCAAACGAAATTTTTCCGTAAAAGTCTAGTGGGGCTACATGCCCACCAAATTTCATGTTCCCCGGTGTTTCAGTGTCCCTGGTATCGATGACGAAAAAAAAAAAAAAAAAAAAAACCTTTGACAATCCCTATATGGATTATAATTATTTTTGATGCAGTCAAAAACTCTCCAACTGCTTTTAAAGGGGTCGTCGGATGCAAAATTCACTTTTATATGGTGTTTGCATATAAATGTGTCTTTGCAGTGTGTGAACAACCACACAATGAAGAAAATCCATTCACTTTTTTTTAATCCTCAAAAAGCCTAAACACTCTCATTAATCAAGCGTTTGGATGTAATATTGCTCAAGCTCCGCCCACGAGCGCTGACGGACTGTCCCGTATTAGCATTTTTCCTTTATTAGCATATTTCCAGTATTAGCATATTTCCCTCAGCCATTTGTATACTGTCCGCCAAGACAGCACTTTAGGTGTCTTGTGTCGACGCCCCACGGAAGGGGGGGGGGGGCTGGGAGCTTATGCTCATTATCATTTAAATTTAAAGAGACGGGTCGGGTCGAGCTGTTTTTGAGGAGGTAAAAAAGTTGTTTTACACAACCATTGAGGAATTTTAACCAAAGTATGTTACAAACTTTACATGAACGCCGTAAAGAATCACACCAACTAGTGGAAAACGGGCATCCGATGACCCCTTTAAAGGTGACCGGTTTGAGCAGATTTGGAAGGCATTCTACGATTGCCAAAATTGTTTTAGTTCTTCCCCACTCACATGCAGATGCAGAGAGTGTTCGACGGTGGGCTTGAACAAAACTAGGAACAGTTTGGCTCTGGATGGAACGATATCATCCATCATGACTGTGGAAATGGCTGGCCTTGAGCCACAGTGCTTTAAGTGGGAGCACCCTACCCTGGCATCAACATGTGACCCTAAACCCCTGGCATCAACATGTGACCCTAAACCCCTGGCATCAACATGTGCAACAAACACTTACAACACAAAACAACATTCATAAGCTAAATGTGTACACACACACACACACACATTCTTGTACATCTATCTTTATGAGGACATTCATTGACACAATGCAATCTCTAGCCGCTTACCCTAACCTTACCCATCACAACTAAGTGCCTAACCCGACCCGACCCTAAACCGACCCTTAACCTCATTATAACCTTATCCCTAAAACCAAGTCTTGACCCTCAAACAGGCCTTTAAAGGCTCTCAGAAACTGAGGACCGGCCAACATGTCCTCACTTTACTCTCTCTGTCCTCACTCCAATGATCTAAAACTCAAACTGGTCCTCACAAAGATAGTTGTACAAGTACAAACACACACACACACACACAAAACTTGACATACATGCTCAGGGCAAGTTGTTATGCCTCAGTATGTACGATGAGCACTGCTGTTCATTTGACAAATTGTTTTTTATTTTTTGATAAATATAATTATTTAGATGAATTTGTCTGTCTTTTATCAGATTTACCAATTGTTATAATTTCCATTTGTGCTGGTCAATTATGAACAATAGGCAAAATTGAACTACTAGCAAAAATTTAAGCGAATCTGCTGGGGCCGAGGGGTCGAGGAGCCGAGGGTTCGAGGAGCCGAGGGGTCGAGGAGCCGAGGGGTCGAGGAGCCGAGGGGTCGAGGAGCCGAGGGGTCGAGGAGCCGATGGGTCGAGGGGTCGAGGAGCCGATGGGTCGAAGAGCCGAGGGGTCGAGGAGTCGATGGGTCGAGGAGCCGATGGGCCGATGGGTCGAGGGGTCGATGGGTCGAGGGGTCGAGGAGCCGATGGGACGAAGAGCCGAGGGGTTGAGGAGTCGATGGGTCGAGGAGTCGATGGGTCGAGGAGTCGATGGGCCGATGGGTCGATTGGTCGAGGGGCCGATGGGTCGATTGGTCGAGGGGCCGATGGGTCGAGGGGCCGATGGGTCGAGGGGTCGATGGGTCGAGGAGTCGATGGGTCGAGGAGTCGATGGGCCGATGGGTCGATTGGTCGAGGGGCCGATGGGTCGATTGGTCGAGGGGCCGATGGGTCGAGGGGCCGATGGGTCGAGGGGTCGAGGAGCCGATGGGACGAAGAGCCGAGGGGTTGAGGAGTCGATGGGTCGAGGAGTCGATGGGTCGAGGAGCCGATGGGCCGATGGGTCGATTGGTCGAGGGGCCGATGGGTCGAGGAGCCGAGGGGGTCGAGGAGCCGAGGGGTCGATGGGTCGAGGAGTCGATGGGTCGAGGGGCCGATGGGTCGAGGGGTCGAGGAGCCGATGGGACGAAGAGCCGAGGGGTCGAGGAGTCGATGGGTCGAGGAGCCGATGGGCCGATGGGTCGATTGGTCGAGGGGCCGATGGGTCGAGTAGCCGAGGGGTCGAGGAGCCGAGGGGTCGAGGAGCCGAGGGGTCGATGGGTCGAGGAGTCGATGGGTCGAGGAGCCGATGGGCCGATTGGTCGAGGGGCAGATGGGTCGAGGAGCCGATGGGTCGAAGAGCCGAGGGGTCGAGGAGTCGATGGGTCGAGGAGCCGATGGGCCGATGGGTCGAGGGGTCGAGGAGCCGAGGGGTCGATGGGTCGAGGGGCTGCAACTGCAAATATTTGGGTGGCTCCTCCGCTAACAGATCTCACTCCAAACTTTTGATAAAGCTAGAGAGCCCTGGGGTTTGGTGTGGAGGAACTGGACTGGCCTGCACAGAGTCCAGACCTCAACCCCATAAAACACCTTTGGGATGAATTAAGCGGAGACTGGGAGCCAGGCCTTTTCGTCTAACATCAGTGCCTGACCTCACAGATGCGCTTCTAGAGGAATGGCCAAAAATTCCCATAAACACACTCCTAAACCTTGTGGAAACCCTTCCCAGAAGAGCTGAAGCTGTTATAGCTGCCAACTCCACATTAAACCCTACGGATTAAGAATGGGATGTCATTAACGTTCGTGTGCACGTAAAGGCAAGCGTCCCAACATTTTTAGGAATATAGTGTAGATCAGGCCATGACGTTTATACATCAAGCCCCAGGATCCGAGAAAAACGGCCCAAACAAGACAGGTGTGAAAACGCCCTAAATACTCAAAAAACGAGACAGGTGTGAAAACGCCCTAAATACTCAAAAAACGAGACAGGTGTGAAAACCATAAAAAACATTCGTTGGGTCACATGATTGCCAGATCATTAACCGTGATGTTCCCCCGAGGAATCAGAGGATCAGCTGCTGGTGCGACGGGTCTGTACATGTTCGGCACGTGTGGAGAATAAGCCTAATTTCCTTAATATAACATTCCTGTTCCCAGAGGACACCAGGACACCCACGAAGCCCAGCTTTTGAGTTAACAAAACTGAGAATGCTATAATAAGGGTTATTCAGACGTCTGACGCACGGAGAGTCCAAATGCCACAACGGGATAAAATTACTGAACTTCACATCTGGTGTGGAGGAGCTTATGAATATAAACGGGCCTAGCTCTGAAAACCTTTTTTATTTACAACAAAAAAAACACTTTACAGTAAGGTTCATTAGTTAACTACAGTAGTTAGCATGACCTAACACTAATACTTTACTAAAATCTTGTTAACATTAGTTAATGCACTGTAAACTAACATGAACAAACAACAAACAGCTGGGTTTTTATTAGCTAACATTAACAAAGATTAACTAGATGTACCGCATGGCGGTACAAAATATGACCACCGCTCAGGCCTGCACTGGCTTTCCACAAAAATAAATGACGTGGAGCAATTTGGCTGTATTGCGCGTTTATGAATATACCTAAAAAAAGTAGTAGTATGTGCATGTCTGTCTGTGTGTGTGTGTGTTTGTGTATGTGTGTGTGTCTGTGTGTGTGTGTGTGTGTGTCTGTGCGTGTATGTATGCGTGCGTACATGTGTGTGCGCGTGTGTGTCTGTGCATGTGGATTTGTATGTGTGTGTATGGGTGTGTGTCTGTGCGTGTGGATGTCAGTGTGTGTGCATGCTTGCGTTTGTTTGTATTCCTGCATGTGTGTGTGTGACAGTTAGGGTTGCCAACTTCAGAAAAGGAAAATGCGGGACAATCGTGGTTATTTATAGGAAAATGAGGGACACTCAAAATATTTGTACTGTATCACACAGTGTACGTCATTTCAGTGTCTGCAGTTAAGTTTGTGTTTAAAAGGTTATCAGACATAAACACATTTGTATTGCTTAACCTATTTATGTATTTAATTCTAAAAATAATTTTAATGTCATACATGAAAAAAGTCACATTACAAATAAACCATAGTTCAAAATAACAGCATTTATCTAAAATAGAAAGCTTTTTTAACATTATACTGGCTTACAGTTCAAAAGTTTGGGGTTAGTAAGATTATTTTTTGGGAAAAAAATAAAGAAAGTAATTGCCTACTTATATTCAGCAAGGATGCATTACATTAATCAAAAGTGACAGTTAAGATAATGTTACAAAAGCTTTCTATGTACTTTCTAAAAGCTTTAAAACATTAATAATAATCAGAAATGTTTTTTGAGCATATTATTCCCTCAGGCAGATTACATGTTTTCTTGCGTGGCTGGATGTTAGACTCATGAACAATAATCACGTTGTTTGCATTCGCCAAAATTGATTAGCCGAAATCAAAACGTGGACAGTGAAAGGAAATTACCGTTAGCGCGAGACGAGTCCGGCTTGAAGCGGAAGCGACCAGACGGCAGAGGATGTTCGCAAATCAAACAATGATTTGTCTCAAAACAGTGATTAAAAAAAGCTGTGATTGGATGATGACAGGTGTCGGTGATCATTCTCAAGTGTCGTGGTCAGCACTGCTGCTGTTGCTGTTGTATCAGTCAGTGGTTTATCAGCTTGTCAAAAAACGGGACACGGGAGGTCACGCACGGGACAAATAAATTAGGCCCAAAATACGGGACGTCCCGCCTAATTCGGGACAGTTGGCAACCTTAGTGACAGTATCATCCTAAACCAGCAACCCTTCGCTCAACACCACCATCTACAGGCCGATGAGTGTACAGTCACTAAATGTGCACATAAATGAATTTATTTTATACCCCCCCATGGATGAAATTCTACGAAACTTAGCATACCCCCATAGGATGTCAAGTTAATCATACACATGAAATATGGTGCAGTTCTGAACATCTCCACTGAAGATAGAGGCAATTAAAGCAGAATAATATTGCATTTTAAATTTTTATGGGAGGGGCGCAAATCACAAATGAGTGATTATGGGCTAGGTTGATGTGGGCCCTTAAGACCAACATACCATAAAAATGTCTTCATCCTCGGTGCCACGGTTCAGGTAGTTATTTAGGAAAAACTGCATTTTTTGGGTTTGGGGGGGCCCAGCGCGGGGGGGGGAGTGGCCCCCGGGAACCAAACGAAATTTTTCCGTAAAAGTCTAGTGGGGCTACATGCCCACCAAATTTCATGTTCCCCGGTGTTTCAGTGTCCCTGGTATCGTTGACGAAAAAATTCAGTAGATGACGAAAAAAAAAAAAAAAGAAAAACTTTGACAATCCCTATATGACCGCT
>CM040837.1:33303896-33316396 GCA_022828995.1 Vimba vimba | reverse complement strand
TCCTAACCAGACGCGATGCGATAAGATTCCAGCGACAAATAATTTGTCTGTCCACAGTAGACGCGACGTGACTGTGAGATGCGTCAAAATCAATCAAAACCCACAGCCAATCAGAACAGCGTGTGGGCGGAGTCAGCCAATCAGAAAAGTGTGTGGGTGGAGTCAGCCAATCAGAACAGCGTGTGGGCGGAGTCAGCCAATCAGAACAGCGTGTGGGCGGAGTCAGCTAATCAGAAAAGTGTGTGGGTGGAGTCAGCCAATCAGAACAGCGTGTGGGCGGAGTCAGCCAATCAGAACAGCGTGTGGGCGGAGTCTCGCAGCACCAGAAAGTAATCTTGTCGGCACTCGCAAGAAAATGGATAAGTCGCTACATAATCAAATTCACAAATATTACACCATTTAAACATTATTAAAACTACATAAGCTAGGCTACTGAGTTACTAAAACAATCTTTGTCAAAGAATACAGTTGTTTGTTCACAGTTTGAACGTTCTTGTTTCCATTTGTTTAATTTCAAGATCTGAGGTGAATTATCCATTGTTGCTTTTACAGCGTCAAAGCTGGAGCACTAAACGATATTCAGAGTCACATGACACGCTTTTAACATTAAATAAAGCACATAACATTAAATAACATTAAATAACATTAAATGAAGCACAGTCCCTGAGATTATCATCGCCACACTTTGTGTTTGTTGTTCCAGCGCGACGTCGCAGAAAAATAGAAACCGTTTCTAAAATAGAATCGTCGCGTGTCGCCGTCGCGGCTGGATAGGACAAACACTCTGATCAACATGGAGAAGAGGCTTTTATCGTGTGACGCAGCATCGCGTGTAGTCAGCACACGGTGTTAAAGCAGCGCTATGCAGTTTTGGCAATTTCTTCGCTTTTTTCTCGCTTTTTGCTGGTGGGTTTCTCTATAGAGCTCCCCCTACAGCTTCGGAATAAATATTTGACAACACTGTTGTCAAAACTCGTTGGCGAGAAGACCACCATTCAACCCGACAAAAAGTCATATAACCATTCAAATGACTCCAAAGTTGTAAATTAAGCTAAAAAACCCTGCATAGTTCCCCTTTAATGAGCGAGTCATTGAATCATTCACTCCACCGATTCGCTCATTCGTCGCCGTGTGACGCAGAGCAGTCCCGTGTCTCGTTTTCAGCGCCGAAACACAGCAAAAACAGGCAATATTGTGTCTAAAAAGTCACTTAATATTAACTTGTTTATTGAACCGTGTATAAAATCAATATCACATTTGTAATAGTGCTGATATTTGCAGAAAAAAATGGCACTCTTCATTTTAACTATATTAAATGACAAATATATAACACATACAGGGATAATTTTGCTCCTTATGTTGAATATTGAGGGCGTTATGAATGCATTTTAGTAAATCACACTTGCGCTCTAAATGCACAAGCGCACTAGTCTAGACCACATCACTCTCTATGTGTGTGTGGATATACTCGATAATACCAGATCACACATCTTTAAAACAACAGTCATAACATTACCTCAGACGATTTACAATCACACACACCTAGTTAAACTAGTGACCAGTTTACACAGACGAGCCCTGTGGTGCTAGCTCTTAAAAGCTCGTTTAACACACACAGATTTTTCTTCTGAAGCGTTCGGGTCTGTAGACGACAGACGTCGGTCGGTCCATCCGTAGGTGCGGTTCTGCCGAAAACTAACTGGGTTTCCTACAATAAATGCCTATTTTTGATCAATCTACATGAATAAATACTCAAAGCAAAGAGTCAGATGATTCATAAGCACTTGATATTATGAAAAGCACTCTGACTCATTTCATTTATGAATGACTGCCAAAAATGCATTGCATTAAGTTTATTAGTTAGTTTTTTTTGTTAAAACGGTGCAATCCAAACGGACAGAAATGTTATTGTGACTCTGGATCACGTCTCCAGTCTCGAGTCGCACGGGTTTATCTGTGGCAATAGCAAAAATACATTATGGGTTAAAATTATCCATTTTTCCTTCATGCCAAAAATCATGAGGATATTAAGTAAAGATCATGTTCCATGAAGATATTTAGTAAATTTCCAACCGTAAATATATAAAACATGTATTTCTGTGAGTGAATGCTGCACAATCGAGATCATAAATGAACAACTTTAAAGGAGATTTTCTCAATGTTTAGATTTTTTTGCACCCTCAGATTCCAGATTTTACAATAGTTGTATCTCAGCCAAATATTGTCCTATCCTAACACACCACACATCAATGGAAAGATTATTTATTCAGCTTTCAGGTGATGTATACATCTTAATTTAAAAAAAATTACCCATGTTTTGTGGTCCAGGGTCACTATGCACTTCAAACACATAAATCTTAAACCAGGACGCAAGCATGTGTCGTGACCCGTGATGCACACACACTCGTACGTGTTGTACATGAACTCAAATATGAGAACAATCCACTCCACGGCTCCGTCTCGCATCTGCAGCTGCGCAGCGCAATAACAGCCGTCCTGTTCCCGGTCTGAACACTCGTGACCCCGATCCCGCTCGACCCCGTCTTACACTCGTGCTGATCAAGCCTGCGGTCACGATCAGATCCAGAGCGTTAAAACCACTGCAGAATAACACACCTCCCTCTACGACACAGAGGAAACACACACACACACACTCTCCAGGCTGAAAGAAAAAAAAAAAAAAAAAAAAAAAAAACAACACACAGCAACGTTCAGATCATTTTGAGGACAGACGTTCGGGCCAGAAACGGCTTCCGCTGTAGTTTTATCACATTACTTAAACTGAACAGTAAAAGCAAAAGAAATACGGCAGAAATGTTCATCGTCTGGATCAGGAACGCGAGGAGTTTCACCAAAACACGTCCAACTCGCAGGTTATCACACAATCACGCTGTGCTTAACGAAAATAAAGCCTAATTTTAAGAATGTGCTGTGGAAACATTTTTGTAATTGTTTTGTATTTTAACAAAAATAAATGAAAAAAGAGATAAATGGCAGCATTATAATACAAAAATACATGTCAAAAAATTATACTTTAAATGTTTTATATATTTTTATTTTGCTGTACTGCTGTTAATTTAATCAATTACATTAAAGTAATACTTTAGTCAGAGTATTTTATCTATCTATCTATCCATCTATATATATATATATATATATATATATATATATATATATACACACACATACACACACACACACATACACACACACACACAGTTGTGGTCAGCATTGTTTATCCTTTGCATCTTTCATTCAAAAAATTCACAAAACTCTAACCTTTCATTGGAGTAAAAGAATTGAAAGTGGGGGATAAATCACATTATGAAGTAAATGTTTTCCTCCAGAACACACTGGCCACAATGATTGGCACAGTTGTATTGAATAGTTTTCAGTTTCTTCAGTGTCCAACAGGGTCCGGGTCAGGAACTGGGAAGGTCCTACAGGGTCCGGGTCAGGAACTGGGAAGGTCCTACAGGGTCCGGGTCAGGAACTGGGACGGTCCTACAGGGTTCGGGTCAGGAACTGGGACGGGTCCGGGTCAGGAACTGGAAAGGTCCCACAGGGTCCGGGTCAGGAACTGGGACGGTCCCACAGGGTCCGGGTCAGGAACTGGGAAGGTCCTACAGGGTCCGGGTCAGGAATTGGGAAGGTCCTACAGGGTCCGAGTCAGAAACTGGGAAGGTCCCACAGGGTTCGGGTCAGGAACTGGGAAGGTCCCACAGGGTCCGGGTCAGGAACTGGGACGGGTCCGGGTCAGGAACTGGGAAGGTCCCACAGGGTCCGGGTCAGGAACTGGGACGGTCCCACAGGGTCCGGGTCAGGAACTGGGAAGGTCCTACAGGGTCCGGGTCAGGAACTGGGAAGGTCCTACAGGGTCCGGGTCAGGAACTGGGAAGGTCCTACAGGGTCCGGGTCAGGAACTGGGAAGGTCCTACAGGGTCCGGGTCAGGAACTGGGAAGGTCCCACAGGGTTCGGGTCAGGAACTGGGAAGGTCCTACAGGGTCCGGGTCAGGAACTGGGAAGGTCCCACAGGGTTCAGGTCAGGAACTGGGAAGGTCCTACAGGGTCCGGGTCAGGAACTGGGACGGTCCCGACAGAAACTCATCTTTTGTTTCGGACCGTTGTCCTGATGGAAGACCCGGCCACGGCCCGTCATAAGAGTTCTAGCAGAGGCCGTCAGGTTTAGATCGTCTTGATCGCTGAGTCCATGACACCATGTTTCTGAAGAAGTCCAGGACCTCCAGCAAAAAAATAGGGGTCCGCATCATTACAGATCCAGTGGCCGGCCCATGTTCAACCCCGGGCATGGGGTGCTGTTCTACACATGTGTGACCCAAACACATCTGAGGGGTTTGCTGCCAAAAAGCTCTATTTTCATCTGTGTTTTCATCTGACCACAGAATCCGGTGTCCTTGAAGATCCAGGTGTGTCTGACAACTGAAGATCCTGGAGTTTGTGTGTTTGTCTGGATGAGCGAGGAGGATTTATCTTGAAACTCTCCTAAACTGTGTGTTGTTGCTGTTTGACCTCAAAACTCACGAGTCCCTGCAAATCTCCACTCAAACTCTCGCATTAAGACCATATAGACACATCTTTATTTGATTATTGCCTTGATTCAAATGTGAACTTTTAATGCTTTAGCCATTTTCTCACACACACTTTCTATTTTGTGAAGCTCAACAATATTTCGCTGCTCATCTTCAGACTATATTCTGTGGTTTACCTCATAGTCATGGATGATGAGGGGATTTGGCCTTTGTGCTTTCGTCATATTTGCGAGTCATTTCTAGACACTTTCATGTTCCTCGTCACCCTGTTGTGCTAAATAAATAAGCAAATATTAATGAGAATATACTTCAGAGATACTTCACTCATTAAAAATGCCAAGAATGATGGTGTTTTGGAGGAAAACATTTACTTCATAATGTGATTTTCACCCCCCTTTCAATTCCTTTACTTCGATGAAAGGTTAGATGTTTTCTTTTGCAATTTTTACAGCCATCTTTGATTATATTTACCAGTGGCGCCAATCATTCTGACCACAACTGTGTGTGTGTGTATAAACATGTATACTCATACACTCTCACGGTGTCAAACCATTTCCGTTGCAAACACTTTCAGTTCCTCTAAACTGAAGAGCCAGTGCCAGTGTCTCCAGCTCTATCACACCCAAATTATTAATTAATTTCACCCTTTTTATGGTTTAAAACAAGAAACAACAACATATAAATAGAATGCTTTCTTAGTTCTTATTTCTTATCCCACTAGCAAATAATTTTCTAGTTTTGCATAAATCAACTACATTTAATTCTTCTATTTAATCATTATATCATTTTTTAATTAGATTTTTTTTTAAAGAATTTAATCCATTTATTTGAAAAGAATTTTACAAATAAATGCTCATAAAAACTTTTAAATACTGTAATCAAAAAAATTAATATAATAATAGTCACATTCCTCACAGTAAAAACACTGATATAGATCAATTTAGTTGAAATTAAACAATAAGTATACACAGTATACAAACAATATAATGTATTTATTTGAAATGCACTTAAATAAAATAAATAGTTATAAAAACTTTAATACACTCATCAAAAAAGAATAAAATAACAATAATAATTCACGTTTCTTACAGTGTTTAAAGTAGATCTCACATTTTATGCCTGCATGATCAGACTATTATGAAAGTTAAATCAGACCCTCAACATCCCTGAACACGAACCCCTGCCTTCAGGAAGACGACTCCGTGTACCAAAATGTAAAACTAATCGCCTAAAATGATCATGTGTGCCAGCCTCCATTAAGCTGCTGAATGATGTGAAATAGAGTTGTGTACAATAAATATGAGCGCACTTCAGCACTTTACTTATGATCCCGGTGCAGTAGGGCAACGTGCAATAAACACACTAGCACCTTAGCTTATGCACTTTACACAAACTTCAGTGCAATGGAGCAACGTGCAGCAACCACACTAGCGCTTTAGCACCTGCACTTTAATCCATGGAACTGTTGTCAACAATGCCCTTTTTTCTTCTGTTTTTTCTTTTTTTCTTGTGAAGTACAGCATGCCGATGCTTCTCAGGTTCTTGTCGATGTGTTTTGTGATTTGTGATGTGCTTTATGAAGCAACTCTGCACTCTACATTTCCCCTTGGGGACAATAAAGTTAACCTACCTATATTTTAGGGCAAAATAAATTATTAAAATAAACTAAACTCAAATAATTAAATAATAAATGATTCAATAATTAAGGAAGTAAAAACTGGAACAATTGAAATTATTTCTTTAAATGCATTTATTTATTTATTTAAAGTTTAATCATTTGAAATAAAATAGTTCTAGAAATATAAATAAATGCTAATAAAAACGTTTTGGATTATACAGTCATCAAAAAACTAATATAATAATAATAATAATAATACATAAACATTCTTAAAGTTTCTTACATGGTTTAAAGCATATTTTAGAGCAGAAACACTTAAATGGATAAATTAAAATCAAATAATTAAATAATTTCATAAATATTTATTTCTTTTAAAAAAAAAATTGAATGCATTTATTTAAAATAAATAATTTTACAAATAAAAATAATGAGAACTGATTATACAAATCAACAAAAACAATAATAATACACAAATATTCATAAACTTTCTTACGTGTATGAAGCAGATCTCACATCTGAGATCAGAAAAATGGCATTTTGGCGAAGAAACCACGATTGTGGTGTAATCCACAAACTATCATTAGCATGATGAATTTTTCTTAAAAGACCCAAACCGTGTCTCTAAGGGAAACAAAATACAGACGCCGAAACAGAAAAGCAGATGGAAAGAAAGAGAAAAAAAAAAAAAAAAAAAAAAAAAAGGAAAAAAAATAAAAGCTCTTGAATGGGACAGACATGCTGTATCCCGTCACCCTCATGTTCCCTCAGAAACATCCGGTGGATTCCATCACATCAGCACTTCCTGTTGGGGGGAGGGGAACACAGGAAGGGGAGGACTCCCACACGGGGGCTTGTCACCCAGCAGCCAATCAGAAGCCACAGGCTCGGGTTACACAGCCAATCAGAGCGGCTGTGCCCTGATGCAAGGCCCTCACACACCCGCAAAAACTACCCTGCGTTCCTCTGACAAATGAACGAGTGACAACTCATTACATGAGGTTAAATAACCACATAACTAACAGCAGTATAGCTGAACAAGAGACTAATTATTTTTTTGAGTGATATACATTGATAATATGATATGTTGTTTAACCTCATGTATCGAGTTAAATATATTATGTTGATTGAGCACTTAAATTAAGTTGTAACAAATGTAAAAAAAAAAAAAAAAACGTTACTGTCTCTTGTTCAATTTAATTAAAATAAGCTAAATTCTTTTTTTGAGTGTGATTTACAATTTAAAATAAGCTTAAGTAACATGATTTTTTAACATTTTGTTACAACTTAAACTTAATCAACTTAATTGTGTTCAATTCAGTTCAACCTAATATATTTAACTCAATACAACCACATAACATATTATAGCTGTATATTTGTCTCGTTCAATTTAATTAATTAAAATAAGCTCAAGTAGCACGATTAACATTTTGTTACAACTTAATATAATTGTGTTCAATCAGCCTAATATATTTAACTCAATACATGAGGTGAAACAACCACATAATACCATATTACCGCTGTTTATCACTGCCATTTTTATCTGTATATTTAACTTAAGCAAACTTTAGTTTTATTACTATGAGTCTTTTAAACATGCATGTTCCTTTCTATATAGATTTTTAATTTGCTTGTTGTAGCCGATTTATTTATTATTAGAATTGGTGTTTGTGTGATTTTACTGATTTTACTGTTTGCAAGTGTTATGAGTTGTGGATGCGTGTGTCATCCCTTCAGGGAAATTCAAGTATTCATCAATCAATCAATATGGATATTCTCACACTCATACCTGGACGATTGCAAAATACTTTCAAAATAAAACAAGCACAGGCACAATACAAGTAGACAATTACAGGCAGTCTAAACGACGTTCCAGGTCAGTTGTATCCGTATGAATCGTGCCTGTAAGGTCTGTAAAACATCCATCCTCTCATGAATTACTGCTGTGGCCTCATTTTTAGTCCCTGCTGAGGAGGGGGCGTGTCTACGGCTGATTGACAGCTCTCGAACATGTAGCCCCTCCCCCTCATCAGCGACGTCTGATTGACATGTAAAGCAACCAATGACGGTTTGTTTTGTTCAGCATCATGTTTAGCGGCGTGAAAATGTGAAGTCGCCGTACCTACGATAACAGACCGGCGTGCAACTACTTAATAATTTAAGAACATTTACAGCAACAATTTACTGCGATAATCCAGTGTTTAGTTGATTCAAATTAGCATTCATTGTTACAATAACAATCGATATCAAATCAGAATCAAGAGCTTGTGAAGTCTTTTTTGAGCACTCAGAAAATCTGGTCAAAGTAGTTCATAAGTAATTGCTGATGGTATTTTCTTGTTAAACACAAACATACAACAGACAAAAATAAACAAACTTCACAACAACAACAAAAAAAAAAATCTGGTTCCAGTAGTTTAGTCTTTCTTGAATGTAATTTACTCTTTTTTTCAGTGTTTAACAACTGCAGTTTAGACTTTTGTAGCTAAAAGGCAAGAGTTTAAGAAGAAACGAATTTGTTGTGCAGCGGTAAATGATAAAACATACAACAATAGAGCTCGTTTTCTAGTTTTCACATAGTTCAGGCTACGTTTACACAACAACGATGTACTAAAAATGGAAAAAAAAATCCCTTCGTGTTTTTCGCGTTTAGACGACGACGTTAAAACGATCCTCGATCACACGGATCCGTGAAAACGATTGAAAACGCTGTATTCTGCAGTCAGGCCAGTAGATGGCGATGTCACGGTGTAAAGAAACACTATAGACTGAACATATGCATGACTCCTGATTAGCGTTCATAGTAGGACTGCACAATATATCGAAATTATTGAAATATCGTAAATGTATATAATCGCGATATGCGCTTGCGATAACTGGTCATGAAGAAAAGACAAAGAGAAAATCACCATAAAAATATATCTATATAAAGAAAAACCTATAATGTAGAATATATAATATTAAATATATTTTAAAGATAATTTAAGTTAATTTTACACACTTTAAGCATTATCGTATCGCATATCGAATAATATCGCATTATTTAATGAGTTATCGCATATCGCATTTTTCTTCAATATCGTGCAGCCCTAGTTCATAGTCACAATAACAATCGATATCGAATCAGAATCAGTGAATTGATTCGTGAAGCTCTACGGCACATGCAAATCTCACCAGCATTTTTAGTCTATTATGGCGCATTTAATGTGTTTTTTGAGCACTCATTCGTGTCTGGAGCACAAACACTGCTGACACTGAATTGTAATACCTTTCGTTAGAGGTTTGATCGCAGCACTAACACTAACCATGAGCAATTAACCAAATAAAATCCCACTACACTAACAGCAATTCCATTAATCTAGTAAATGTGCACCTAATGAGACTTATAAACATCTGATAGCATTAACAGCCAGTGTAATGACGCTCAGCTTTGCGTTCCGTCACCCCTGGAAACGACTAATCACTCAAACTATTAAAGTTTACTTCCTGAAGCTCCAGTGTAACACAGACGGCTCATGTGGGACCCATTACACTCCTGTAGAAACACAGATAGTGCAGGACCCGCTGGAGAAACTCTGAACTCCACGCAATCACAGGGTAATTAGTGCGGGAATGCTAAACTCGTCGCTAAACGCTTTTGTCTCGCTGAGCAGTGTCACGTGGAGGCCTCGTGGTGTCTGGGTGGTCCTGATCGCCCGTTCCGATCCTGAGCACATGCATCAACACACACACACACACACACAGGTATGCATGCAACACACACACACACGTATGCATGCAACACACACGTATACGTCAAATATACGTGCATGTATGCATTTGCACAAATGCATGCAGCAACACACACACACCACACACATATGCATCAACACACACACGTGCAACACACGTATGCATGCAACACACACATGCACACACACACCTATGCATGCAACACACACGCATGCATGCAACACACACGTATGCGTCAACACACACGTATGCGTCAACACAAATGCATGCAGCAACACACACACGTATGCATGCAACACACACGTGCAACACACAAGAATGCGTGCAACACACACATGCACACATCACACACACACCTATGCATGCAACACACATGTACGCGTCAACACAAATGCATGCATCAACGCACACACGCATCAACACACACACACATGCATCACACACACACGCATGCAACACACATGCAACACACACACACATGCAACACACATGTATGCATGCAAAACACAAACGTATGCATGCAAAACACATGTAAGCATGCAACACACACACGTATGCATGCATGCAACACACACACGCACACATCACACATGTGCAACACACAAGAATGCATGCAACCACACGCACACATCCCGCACGCATCCCACACACACGTAGGCGTCAACACACATGTATGCATGCATGCAACTGACGCACGCATCACACACTCACAAAAAAGCAAGAGTTTAAGGTAAGTTTAAATTCATTGGAATGGTACGAAACTTGGTAAAGGTTATGATACTTGCGGTGTGAACACACGAGCGCATTAAAAATGAATGAGAGACGAATTTCCTCTAGTGGAAGCGTTCATTTTCATTTTCATTTTCTGAGAGATCAACCTCAAATTTTGAACACAACGCGTTTAGATTTATGACTTATTTTCTCACAGTTTTAGAGTAAAATGTGATTTTGAAGATATATATTTCATATAAAAATTTAAAATAGTATTTGTGCACATTTTTCATAACAAAACAGTAAAATTCTGTAACTTTTTTTAAGTTCACTTTTTAAAACTTTTTTCACTTCAGCAATAATCTGCCAAGTGTCGTCTTTGAACAGAGATCAAACTTCAGTCTGTCGCTCTAAAGCATTCAGGATTTACCACAGTTTAAGTTGGAAATTTAATTTTCAGGTCTATGCTCAAAAAGTGAATAAATGGATTATAAATACAGCGTAATATAATTTAGTATAAAAGAAAAATCCCCTTAAAAATACAGCATTAAATTAAAAACATTAGCAAACTAAAATATAGTACATTCATTTCACTGACCACATTTTGTATTTCTGAGCGACTCGTGAAGAGCACATCTGACTTCAACACCTGCAGCTCCTCCAACAAAGAATCTCAGTTATGAGAAGCCGTTATTCCCTCGTGTCACGTCACGATGTTTTTGCACATGCTCATTTTTTTTTTTATTATAAAAAAAATAATTGGTCATTATTAATATGCATCTAGGTTATCAAAATTGACAAGTAACTATGTAAAAATAAGGTCTGATTAGATAATGCATTAACTAACAATGAGCACAGTATCTATTTACCTTTGTTATCTTTGAGTTCATCAGCACAGGTTATTAAATATTCACAGACACAACTTTTAATTTTAATAATGCATTAACAAAGGTTGAAATTTAGATTAATAAACGCTTTAGAAGTGTTTTTCATTGTTAGCTAGTTAATAACTTATTGTAAAGTGTTACCATTTAAAGAATGTAATAAAAATTATAAATTAGTTCAATTGAATTAGGACTAAGCCGTTTCATAAGTGCTTTTTAATTTTTTTAGCTAATTCCCATTTATTTGTTATGGCCAGTAAATGATGTGATGATCAATATTATAATTCAATACTATTTGTAACCTTCCATAGAAAAAAACTTTAAATAAGTTTAAACTGAAAAAAAAAAAAAAAAAAAAAATTATAATAATAATAATAATAATAATAATAATATAAATAATTAATTAAATAAATAAATAAAAATAAATTAAAAAATAAATTTTATTTATATATATATATATATATATATATATATATATATATATATATATATATATATATATATGCAAACTCGATGCGTTTAATTAAAACATGCTAATATTAGTCAATACTGATATGGACTCCAATATAATGTGCACAATTTTTGTCAGGTAAAATGTATTTAAATGTTTAAAATACCATTTATAATGCTCTATAGATCGTCATATCCATCGTGGGAAAAGTTAATGACAATAATTCCACCCTTTACACAAACTCGCATGTTTATCTCGAGGTTGAAAGCAGTTATTCATTACTCCGCTACTATCTAATGGTCTAGCGAAACACACATTTTAAACATCTTTTACTGTACCAATTTTATGAGCCTTATATTTCCTATTTGAGCAAATGCAGATAAATTAGTGTAAAGCAAATCGCAATTGTTTGGAGCAAAAGCGTGCTATGATTGGACAGCGCAAAATAGCTGTTATCTGATTGGCTTAAGTAGACGGTGGGCGGAGTCAAACTATCCGTGGATTTGTCTCTGCACGTTTTGACGCTAGAAGCATTTCAGTAATGTTGTATAAAGTT
>CM040837.1:33291396-33298896 GCA_022828995.1 Vimba vimba | reverse complement strand
TGACACACCGTTGCCATGAAAAACAGAGCGTTGCTATGGACGCAGGATTCTAACCGGACTATTTTCTTCAGCGGAAGCAATACAATCGTTTTTAAATCAACAAACTTCTTTTTAAATCAATATTTTGTGTCAAATTATTGATTTATTTGGTAGGTAGCCATGTAATAAGCGGGATAATGTAGAGCGAGGCGGTTATTATAGTGAATACACCCCCTTCAGGCTGATTCAAGATCCCTCCGCTTCGCGTCGCTTATTTAGCTAAGTTAGTAGAGATGATCGGTTCACGTGCCGCTAGCGATCTGTCACGTCAAAACGGTATTTATTGTATGAATTTCGAAATAAAATTGACAGAATCTGAGAGCTGAGATTTTCTTTATATCATAAGTACCCTGCTCTGTCTAGTCTGTCGGTGTCCTCTTTGCTTCGCGATTTTTCTGTGCGTGAGAAGATGGATGTGTGGCGTGAGAGTTGGCAGATCTGCTTCTATTCACCAAGGCAACATTAAATTAATTAAAGTGACAGTAAAGACATTTATAATGTTACAAAAGATTATATTTCAAATAAATACTATTCTTTTGAACATCAAAGAATCCTGAAAAATAAAATGTATCAGTTTCCACAAGTTTCAACACTGATAATAATCATAAATGTTTCTTGGTCATCAAATCATCATATCAGAATGATTTCTGAAGGATCATGTGACACTGAAGACTGGAGTAATGATTCAGCTTTGATCACAGGAATAAATTACACTTTACTATATATTCACATAGAAAACAGCTGTTTTAAATTGCAATAATATTTCATAATTGTACTGTATTTTTGATCAAATAAACACAGCCTTGGTGAGAATAAGAGATTTCTTTCAAAAACGAAATATCCTGAATTATCCCAAACTTTTGACGGGTGCTTTAAATACTTGTTATGCTTTTTTGTTCAAACGTCCCAAAAAGCCTTGCGCCCTTTAAAGTTTTAGTTCATCCAAAACTGAACAATTCAGTGGTTTCCTCATCATCACATCGACTTCAAACCATAAAACGAAAGTCATATTCACCTGTCTGTCTGTTTTCTGACTCTATAAATGCACATTTATTAAAGTGTGCGTATGATTCAACATAATTGCATTAGTTTGCATGGACGAGCGAGCTTCTGTAATGTTTTCTCCACGTTTCCCCTCGGTGTGTGTGTGTGTGTGTATCTAGGCCATCTTGTCAGCTTTGTGTCTGCGGATCAGGATTGAGGGGGGAAGGGCTGGAGTATTTCCCGGGTCAGAGGTCAAGTCCGATCGGTGGGAAAGCGAGGCATACAGGCATATTTCAGAGAATTCAAACGGGATATTGAAACTAAATGCTCGTTTTCTGTGGAAGTTCTACTGAAAACATTTCTCATGTGTTTTAGTCCTGCCAAGATACACAGTGTTTCTGGAAAGATGTTAAGAGATTCATTGCTCATAATCTTTTAAATACTTTTCTCTTATCCTATAAACGTGATAATTAGGTCATTGCTTTAAGGACCATTGCTCAAAGGATGCTTTATTTTTATGTACATTTCATATTCACAAATGGCAAAGCAAATGTTTCGAGATTAAAATGTGCACAGATGTGATGTCAAAATCTAAAAACAACAAAGCAATTAAAACAACTGCAATATGCTCCTCATTTAACACTTTCATATGAAAAGTATCTATTTATGTGTATTTAACAATATATAGATACATACCCTCTTTTTGGCCCTTTTCTTTCTTCTTATGTAATATCTATTGTATTAAGCATGTGATGTGTTCTTCTGATGTAATATTAAAGTTACACTTGTACATGCTGTTTGTTGGAAATAAAGGCGTGTTTGAGAGCTCTCAGCGTTTGCTTGTCCTCTCAGTGTTTTCAGATCAGCTCTTTCTTCGAACACGATGAGCGAAGGAGAGTCTGGCTTCACAGGAGGAGATCTGTGTGCGACTGCAACGTTTCTGCTGGAAAAACAAACACACAGTGTGTGTGAGTCAGGAGAACCAGAAGAGAAGAGCTTTCACTGGGACATGAAGGAACGAGATCTGCTCGAGGTTTCAGAACAGGGTTATTATACAGAGAAATAATGTGTAGTCACTCAGACATATGATAACAACAGATCAGCAACTGACACGTTGAGTTATACATGGATTTTAAAGCACAAAGACTGGAGTACGGTTTTTTTATACCGTTAACTAAATCTAAAACAATGAAAAAACATTGAAAATTATATATATATATATATATATATATATATATATATATATATATATATATATATATATATATATATACGCACACACAGTAGTCAACATTTGAAGTGGATCAAAAAAAGTTGTCTTAAGACGAGAACGGTTATTGTTAAAAATTCATGTATAATTTTGATGAAAGGTTTTGATCCACTTCAAATGTTCATATATTTCTATATCTTAACTTATAAAATATAAAAAAGTACACTTATTTTATTTCAGAAACAGAATCTTATGTAATGTTATAAATGATTTGATCACAGGAATAAATTAAATTTTAAAATACATTCACATAGAAAAGTTGTTTAAAATTGTAATAATATTTCACTATTTTAACTGTATTTTGATCTAATAAATGCAGTCTTGGTGAGCAAAAGAGACTCTTTAAAAAATATTATGAGTTCTTATAAGCCAAATTTTAGGTTGAAGTACTAAAACAACCCTTAAACCGATAATAGTAAAGATACTAGAATAACGAGGAGCATTAAAAATTATAGGAGTGTTCGAGAGAAGCCTTGAATTCAAATTTTATGTGAAGTAATAAAATGTTTTAAAAACAGTCGAACAAATTAAAAGATAAAACAAAAACTCAGAGGAGAAAAAAACGGTTTGCTTAAAACAAATAAAAATCGCTGGACAAATGAAAAGAAACAAAGATGTTTTTTTCGTTTTCATCCACCATTTTATCTTGGACTTTTTGTTTTAATATTTTACAACTGTACGTTTTAGGGGGAAAAAAATATAGGCTAATTTGTAAAACCCGGTTCAGTGAGAACTTAAAGGGATAGTTCACCCAAAAATGAAAATTCTGTCATCATAGACTCACCCTCAAGTTGTTTCAAACCTGTATGAATTTCTTTTTTTCTGCTGAACACAAAAGAAGATATTTTGAAAAATGTCTGTAACCAAACAGTTGATGTGTCCATTTACTTCCATAGTAGGAAACAAAAATACTATGGAAGTAAATGGACACATCAACTGTTTGGTTACAGACATTTTTCAAAATATCTTCTTTTGTGTTCAGCAGAAAAAATACATTCATACAGGTTTGAAACAACTTGAGGGTGAGTCTATGATGACATAATTTTCATTTTTGGGTGAACTATCCCTTTAACCGACAACCAATCACGTGCCTAATATACGCATGCTTTCTTTAGACATTCACGAAAACACTTGTGTTAAAGGGTTAGTTCACCCAAAAATGAACATTCTGTCAGTAATTACTCACCCTCATGTTGTTCAAACCCCGTAAGACTTTCGTTCATCAAATTAAGATATTTTTGATTAAATCTGAGAGCTGTCTCACTCCTCCATTCTATGTAATCGATATCTGCCATCCCAGAAAAGATAGTAAAGACATTGTTAAAATAGTCCAAGTGACTACAGTGGCTAAAGCTTAAGTTTATCAAGCGATGAGAATACTTTTTGTGCACAAAAAAACTAAAATAATGACTTTATTCAACTAGCTGCTATTCATTTTCTTCAGAACGTAGGCTCACTATTGGCCAGCATCACACACATGACCAGGCCAATAGTGAGCCTACGTTCTGAAGAATGATGAATAGATTAATTTTTTATTTATTTTTTGCGCACAAAAAGTATTCTCATCGCTTGATAAACTTAAGGTTGAGTCACCTTAAGTTTTAAACTAACTTTTCTGGGATGGCAGATGTCGATTACCTAGCAGCCTAAGGCTGGATTAGTACCCCCATGGGCCCCCGGGCACTGAAGCTCATGGGCCCCTCTCCCCCTACACCCTCCAAAGGAACACACACCACCTGTGTCCACCAGGTGTGGGATTTAACATGCCATGGAAAATGTCATATTGTGATTATTATTGAGGTCAATATTATAATATGCGATTACGATATAGTAAACAAATGGTTTCATGAGTTAACTTGCTTATTTCTCAAGTAAAATGCACACACAGATTAGTGATAATGCTGACATTTGTAGCCTATTTCTCAACTCAAACTAGAAACAACAACTAAATGCACTGTGTTTTCAAATTAAAATAATATATTTTTTAAATTAAATATTGTTATTTGTCTCAATAATACAAGAGTTAAAAATAAATGTCATATTTACCTGTGCCTGTCTAACAAGCAGACCTAGGACATATAGGCTACCGAAATTGAATAAAGTTATCAAACTGCACTGCATAAATTATACATTAAATATAGACTAATCCTACTTTAGTCAACAGCAGTGAGTCATTTTCTCTGTTCTTTTTGCTCTTTGATTAACTTTTCTGACAGAAAGCTTTATTGGCTGCTGTCTCTTTAAGACCAGCTGACGGAGACGCGGATCTCACACGCGCCTCATTCTCTCACAACTCTTCACGTTCATCATAAGACAGCTCTTATGGTATGAAGATACTCGACAAAACGGACATTTTGGCATAATTGTGTGTTATTGTAAGTTCAAGCACGAAAGATAACTGTATTCTGGCGTGCTGTCTGTGCGCGCGCACGCGCCTTTCTGTGTATGTGTGTATGTGTATGTGTGTGTCAGTCACACTTTTGTCTTGTCGCACATGAATAGTTTAAAAGCATTTGCATGAATAAGAGATCAGATCATATAATGTAATACACTTTTTTTTAAAATTCTGATTGGATAATTATAAAGATCGAGGCCAAGCCTGATGTAGCCTATACTATTTTTATGTAGCAGCGTACATGGCGAAAAAAAAAAAAACTCCGATCACGCAGGGCCCCTCTTTGCGCAAGGGCCCCTGGGCACGTGCCCAGATTGCCCGTATGGTAGATCCGGCCCTGAATGGAGGAGTGAGACAGCTCTCATCTAATCAAAAATATCTTAATTTGATAAATTAAAGTCTTACGGAGTTTGAACAACATGAGGGTGTGTAATTACTGACAGAATTTTCATTTTTGGATGAACTGTCCCTTTAAATGCCGTTTATACAAAAATATCAAACGCTGATGGAAACATGTAACGTTACACTGAAGTAAAGATCGTTTCGTTCTTACCTTTATAGTCGAAAAAATCCATTTGGCGATGAGGACTTCTTCTTCCTCTTTCTGTTTCTGTTTAAAATGGCGGGTTGCATACTATAAAGTACATTAATATACAGCTTTTAAACACATCGCGCGCTGCGCTCGTCCAATCAGTGAGTGACACTGACACGCTAATATGCAAATAAAGACTAACGTACTATCTTCTACTTCCCACTTCTGAAGTGAAGATTACGAGCTCATCGCATTCAAGTGTTTTGTTGTCGGAAAGAACGGGAATCACGGAGGACACTAGGTTATTATTGCCTATTGTTAAAATCTTATTAAAGCCAAAATAATATTTAGCATCCCATTCATTGACAACCACTGATAGTCAGCCTGCTGATGATTTTCGCTGTGTACAATCAAAACGCTTCAAATGATTATTCATATATAAAAAAAAATAAGACGAGGCGATGTAACAGCTGTGAATTATCCCCGAATTTTCCATTGGTAAACAGGACTTAAATGGGCGTTCATGTCCAATTTGTAACTGAAAACTCGTATTTACGATAGTTCTTATAGCACGTGAAGGCAGCATTAACCCAGGACAATGTCAATACACAGGATTAACTGTTAACCCTGGGTAAATTATGAGCTGTGTAAAACGTGGTTTACCCGTGATTTTTTTTGTTGTTGTTGTTGAGTTTTTATTATGCACGCGCTAACTATTTCAAGTGTGAAACCCCTATTGAATGAAACGTGAAATTTTGAAGTAGAAAAACTATAGTATTTTATTGTATGCTAATAATTTTTTTTTTTACAGTGTAATGGAATGCATAATTTCAAACACAGTATTGCAGACACAGATAATTCTCCTAAAAATCCTTAATAGATAAAGAAGACACAAAGGAGTCAAGCACTCACATGTTCCTCATTAGAACATGTAGTTGTGTTTATTTCTGTGCATTCATGCTAATTGTGTTTACGTGTACGTGGTGTGAGTGTTTTAATGTCTGGCGTGATTTCCTGCAGAACACTGTTATCTTTAAATGTTCTCGATGTACCGTCCTCGCTCTTCTTCCCTCATAAACAGGTCAACATCAGCACTGCCTGACCGGCCATCTTCATTAATAATCAAGAGGATCCGTGGACATCGGGGCAGGGGGTCTAAGCATCCGTTATTCATGCGCTTTATATGATCATCATCGTCTTCAGACAACCAAGCTATTGCATCTAAAAGGCTTAAGTTAGTGGTGGAACAGATCACAACATTCACGGTTCGGATCATACGCTTTTTTGAGCCACGGATCGGATCAGATCATTTTTCGGATCAGCAAAACAAATATATATATATATGGGGGGGGGGGGGGGGGTTTATTACTTAAATCTCACTTTAAGTTCTTCGATACCACATCAAAAACTACTAGCCTAACTGATAAAGTTCAGACATTATTACAAGTGAACAGTCAGTAATCAAATAAGAACAAATACACAAATTACAAGCAGAGATGAATACTAAATTACACATTTACATAAGACTAACGGTAGTATTCAGGTCCAGAAATTAATAATTAAGCCTAAATGTAAAATAACACTATTTGTTCACTGTACTAATTAAATAGTTTTATCTTTGTTAACGCTGTATTTTGTAGTTTTATTAACATTAATGACACAGACAACAGCAGGAATATTAGGCTGCCGTCACTTTAAGAGCGAATGCACTGACACACATCCGGTTTCTTTCTCAACTGTTCACTTCTGACAGAACCGAGAGAATACTCGCCGAGACGGTGTTTAGACATAATGTTGTGTTTATGTGTCCGTTCAAGGGCAAGGAAACGCGAAAGAGTAATCACACTCTCTCTCTCTCTCTCTCTGTGAGCACAGATAACGCGCAAGTCCCGGTTTTCGCCTCTTCTTCTGCGTTTAAAATTGTTTGAATGTGTAAGTTGGCAAGACAAAACACGTCCAAATGATAAACTTTCACTCTGTGATGGTTAAATTTAGCAGTTAATCCGTGATGCGTGCCGAACCGAGGGGCAGCTGGTCCGTACGGATCACGATCAAATGTGATTCGTTGCACCCCTAGCTCAAGTGAACATTTAAAACTCCAGAGGGACCAGAGTTAATTATTTGTGCAATCTTTTGTAAATATTATAAACAATATAATATACACGCTTGAAGAAAGAATGCGAAAGAAAATAACGCATGACACTCAGAGATCACTCAGAGGTCACAGACAATGAGACATGAGGAGTTGAAAAGTGTTAAAAATATATAAATAAAGCTCTG
>CM040837.1:33251396-33283896 GCA_022828995.1 Vimba vimba | reverse complement strand
AACATGTTGAGCTGAAGGTGGTGAAGCTCTTGGGTTTCCATCACAGAAACGTTCTGGCAAGATTCTCTCAAACGTTATTCCAGTAATGTTAACAGAACGCTCGTGCAAAGTAATTTTGTCTTTAATAACGTTCTCAAAACGTCAGAGAAAACATGGAAAAAGCTTTTTTCTAATATATTTTAGTTGGACGTTCGTCAAATGTAGGCCTTGTTTAAGAATGTTCAAAAGTAACGTTTGAAATAATGTTTGGGAGAAAAATGAATCTTCCCTTAAATTCACCCAAGATTATATTTGCCAAAACAGCTGCTGTAATGTTACGTTCTTTAATTATATTAAAAGTGTACTTTGTTCTTAATGTTTTGCCGGTCCCATGGTGTAATGGTTAGCACTCTGGACTTTGAATCCAGCGATCCGAGTTCAAATCTCGGTGGGACCTCGTCCTTTTCAGACGAATCAAAGAATTCGGATGAAATTCATAACGCGAAAAAGATACAAAAAAAAAAAAAAAAGGATCATATTTGGAGACGAGTGGTTAAAGACATGGACAGAACCAAAAGGGTGTAGGCTGAAATCTTACTCCTCACTGTCCTTGATCAAGAAAGTTATGAAAGCAAGTTAATAAAAACACTGTATGCTATGTCATAGTGTACAATGATAATGGTGAAACGTCAAACGTGTGTGCGACTCGTTATGCACTATCATAAAGACCAAGGTTAATCATTGAAGATAAGCAAGAATGTCCTTCATGAATTGAGAATGTTTACAAAACGAGTTACAATAAAAGCATAAGCAATTCGTCAGAGACAAAAATATTTGAAGTAGTTAAACAATGCCGGGTTTATTAGAAAGGAAACGAGCTTGAGCAAAGGAGAAATGCAGAGAAGGAAACGAACAGGATTTTTGTGTGTTCAAGTGTGTCAGGAAAGCAGTGTGACTCATTCTTCATTCATATGAACAATACAATTTTTGTACATGACCCAGTATCCTGAAATGCTTTTCAAATAAATAAATGAAAACTGTGCTTCTATTTATATACAAGGATCCGTGTATCTTCCTCAGGGACCCTAGAGTGAGGAGAACATGTGCAGAGCAGAGGCTTTAACGTTAGCTAGTGGGTCATTCCTGGTATTCAGTGCCTTATGGCCATCATAAAATGTATTTTTGTGCAGTCATGATAGAGTGAAGTAAAAGTAAAACATTATAAAAATGATTTTGGTCAAGCTCTGGTAAATCAATTTAACCATTTATTTTAAAAAAATGAAAGGGAAGATCAAAAATGTCCACCTGGTTAGGGACAAATGAACAGTTTCAAATACTTATGATTGTAATTTATGGGCACTGTGTACATTATCTTAGACAACTCAAATGCACCTTTGTCCCTATAAGAGCATAGTAGTTAATACATTATCAGAAAGTATAAATATTGTGTATGAATTGTTTGCATTTAAATAATTTATTTAAATAATACATTTAAAATGTTTAGTTTCAGATACAAATGTCTAAAATGTGTTTTTGTTTACTTTTAAAGTGCATTATTAATACTAAGGTGTATTTTCATTGTCACTAAATTATTAGTATGCTTTTGCTGATTTTTTTTGAAAAAAATATTGTAAAAAAAAATGCTTAACAGGGTGGACAAAGTAATAACAGAATGGACAGAATAATAATAGAATGGACAAAATAATAACAGGGTGGAAGGAATAATAATAATAGAGTGGACAGAATAATAACGGGGAACAGAATAATAACAGAATGGCCAAAATAATAACAGGGTGGACAGAATAACAGAATGGACTAAATAATAACATAATTCATTAAATAATAACAGAATGTACAAAATAACAGGGTAGACAGAATAATAACAAAGTGGACAGAATGATAACAAAGTGGACAGAATAATAACAGGATGGACAGAATAATAACAGAGTGGACAGAATAATAACAGGGTGGACAGAATAATAACAGGGTGGATGAAATAATAACAGGGCAGAATAATAACAGAGTGGACAGAATAATAACAGGGTGGACAGAATAATAACAGGGTGGACAGAATAATAACAGGATGGACAGAATAATAACAAGGTGGACAGAATAATAACAGAGTGGACAGAATAATAACAGGGTGGACAGAATAATAACAGGGTGGATGAAATAATAACAGGGCAGAATAATAACAGAGTGGACAGAATAATAACAGAGTGGACAGAATATTAACAGGGTGGACAGAATAATAACAGGGTGGACGAAATAATAACAGAGTGGACAGAATAATAACAGAGTGGACAGAATAATAACAGGGTGGACAGAATAATAACAGAGTGGACAGAATAATAATAGAATGGACAAAATAATAACAGGGTGGAAGGAATAATAACAGGGTGGACGAAATAATAACAGGACAGAATAATAACAGAATGGACAGAATAATAACAGAGTGGACAGAATAATAACAGGGTGGACAGAATAATAACAGGGTGGACGAAATAATAACAGGACAGAATAATAACAGAATGGACAGAATAATAACAGGGTGGACAGAATAATAACAAAGTGGACAGCATAATAACAGGGCAGAATAATAACAGGGTGGACAGAATAATAACAAAGTGGACAGAATAATAACAGAGTGGACAGAATAATAACAGAGTGGACAGAATAATAACAGGGTGGACAGCATAATAACAGGGTGGACAGAATAATAACAAAGTGGACAGAATAATAACAGGATGGACAGAATAATAACAAGGTGGACAGAATAATAACAGAGTGGACAGAATAATAACAGGGTGGACGAAATAATAACAGGACAGAATAATAACAGAGTGGACAGAATAATAACAGGGTGGACAGAATAATAACAGGGTGGACGAAATAATAACAGGACAGAATAATAACAGGGTGGACGAAATAATAACAGGACAGAATAATAACAGAGTGGACAGAATAATAACAGGGTGGACAGAATAATAACAGGGTGGATGAAATAATAACAAGACAGAATAATAACAGAGTGGACAGAATAATAACAGGGTGGACAGAATAATAACAAAGTTGACAGCATAATAACAGAGTGGACAGAATAATAACAGAGTGGACAGAATAATAACAGGGTGTACAGAATAATAACAGGGCAGAATAATAACAGGGTGGACAGAATAATAACAAAGTGGACAGAATAATAACAGGATGGACAGAATAATAACAAGGTGGACAGAATAATAACAGAGTGGACAGAATAATAACAGGGTGGACGAAATAATAACAGGGCAGAATAATAACAGGGTGGACAGAATAATAACAGAGTGGACAGAATAATAACAGGGTGGACAGCATAATAACAGGGCAGAATAATAACAGGGTGGACAGAATAATAACAAAGTGGACAGAATAATAACAGGATGGACAGAATAATAACAAGGTGGACAGAATAATAACAGAGTGGACAGAATAATAACAAGGTGGACAGAATAATAACAGGGTGGACAGAATAATAACAGGGTGGACGAAATAATAACAGGGCAGAATAATAAAAGGGTGGACAGAATAATAACAGGGTGGACAGCATAATAACAGGGCAGAATAATAACAGGGTGGACAGAATAATAACAAAGTGGACAGAATAATAACAGGATGGACAGAATAATAACAAGGTGGACAGAATAATAACAGAGTGGACAGAATAATAACAAGGTGGACAGAATAATAACAGGGTGGACAGAATAATAACAGGGTGGATGAAATAATAACAGAGTGGACAGAATAATAACAGAGTGGACAGAATAATAACAGGGTGGACGAAATAATAACAGGGCAGAATAATAACAGGGTGGACAGAATAATAACAGAGTGGACAGAATAATAACAGGGTGGACAGCATAATAACAGGGCAGAATAATAACAGGGTGGACAGAATAATAACAAAGTGGACAGAATAATAACAGGATGGACAGAATAATAACAAGGTGGACAGAATAATAACAGAGTGGACAGAATAATAACAAGGTGGACAGAATAATAACAGGGTGGACAGAATAATAACAGGGTGGACGAAATAATAACAGGACAGAATAATAACAGAGTGGACAGAATAATAACAGGGTGGACAGAATAATAACAGGGTGGACGAAATAATAACAGGACAGAATAATAACAGGGTGGACGAAATAATAACAGGACAGAATAATAACAGAGTGGACAGAATAATAACAGGGTGGACAGAATAATAACAGGGTGGACGAAATAATAACAGGACAGAATAATAACAGAGTGGACAGAATAATAACAGGGTGGACAGAATAATAACAAAGTGGACAGCATAATAACAGAGTGGACAGAATAATAACAGAGTGGACAGAATAATAACAGGGCAGAATAATAACAGGGTGGACAGAATAATAACAAAGTGGACAGAATAATAACAGGATGGACAGAATAATAACAAGGTGGACAGAATAATAACAGAGTGGACAGAATAATAACAGGGTGGACGAAATAATAACAGGGCAGAATAATAACAGGGTGGACAGAATAATAACAGAGTGGACAGAATAATAACAGGGTGGACAGCATAATAACAGGGCAGAATAATAACAGGGTGGACAGAATAATAACAAAGTGGACAGAATAATAACAGGATGGACAGAATAATAACAGAGTGGACAGAATAATAACAAGGTGGACAGAATAATAACAGAGTGGACAGAATAATAACAAGGTGGACAGAATAATAACAGGGTGGACAGAATAATAACAAGGTGGACAGAATAATAACAGGATGGACAGAATAATAACAAGGTGGACAGAATAATAACAGAGTGGACAGAATAATAACAGGGTGGACGAAATAATAACAGGGCAGAATAATAACAGGGTGGACGAAATAATAACAGGGCAGAATAATAACAGGGTGGACAGAATAATAACAGGGCAGAATAATAACAGGGTGGACAGAATAATAACAAAGTGGACAGAATAATAACAGGATGGACAGAATAATAACAAGGTGGACATAATAATAACAGAGTGGACAGAATAATAACAGGGTGGACGAAATAATAACAGGGCAGAATAATAACAGAGTGGACAGAATAATAACAGAGTGGACAGAATAATAACAGGGTGGACAGCATAATAACAGGGCAGAATAATAACAGGGTAGACAGAATAATAACAGGGTGGACAGAATAATAACAGGGTGGACAGAATAATAACAGGATGGACAAAATAATAACAGGGTAGACAGATTAATAACAGGACAAAATAATAACAGGATGGACAGAATAATAACAAGGTGGACAGAATAATAACAGGGTGGACAGAATAATAACAAAGTGGACAGAATAATAACAGGGTGAACATAATAATACCAGGGTAGACAGAATAATAACAGGATGGACAGAATAATAGCAGGGTAGACAGATTAATAACAGAGAGGGCAGAATAATAACAAGGTGGACAGAATAATAACAGGGTGGACAGAATAACAGAGTGGGCAGAATAATAACAGGGTGGACGAAATAATAACAGGACAGAATAATAATAGGGTGGACAGAATAATAACAAAGTGGACAGAATAATAACAGGGTGGACAGAATAATAACAGGGTGGACGAAATAATAACAGGGTGGACAGAATAATAGGGTGGACAGAATAATAACAAAGTGGACAGAATAATAACTGGATGGACGGAATAAAACAGGGTGGATGGAATAATAACAGAGGGCAGAATAATAACAGGGTAGACAGAATAATAACAGGGTGGACAGAATAATAACAGGATGGACAAAATAATAACAGGGTAGACAGAATAATAACAGAGAGGGCAGAATAATAACAGGGTGGACAAAAAAATAACAACAAATTAGACAGAATAATAACAGGGTGGAACTTTTATTGAGTTTCAATGCAACACAAATAGTGATAATCCAATATTAACAAGTCAAATGGAATGTTTTGTTTGCATTTTCCAAGAATCACAAAAAGCAAATGTGACACAACATCTTTACAGGCTTTAACACAGAATAATAAAAACTCCTCTCAAAGGGCTCATAAAGCAGATACATTCAGTGAAAACAAGTGCTTATATAATAGCTTATTTACAACAATATGTTTTCCGCATTCCACTTCGCCTCGCACACAGTCGAAAGCCACAACCACCAATGGGGACAGATGTTGGTGTACTAGAAAGTACTTTTTTGCGGCCATGAAGTAGCCTAATTACTTATTCGAAACAAGTACCTACTAAAGAGAGTATGCGTTTCTGGATGCAGTTTACGCCTACTATATATTAGGGAAGTATGCGATTTTAAATGCAGCCCATGATCCCTAAAAATACAGTGGGACAGTTTGCTATAGTATCAGATGATAAGTCCACTAGGTAGTGCACATACTGTTCTGATGATGAAAATTAGGTCACATGGTCAACAGACGGAGCGGAACGCAGACAAGTGAACTATTCGCTTTGTTTAATATCCATTGGTTTTTCCATATTAACACATGCACATTTAGATTAAAATATAAATCTGTGAACAGTTTCGACTGAATAAATCTCGCTAAAAGCAACTTTAAATTTTAAAAACTTTAAATGAAAAGTTTAAATGTACAAATACAATGTGATACCAATAAATGTATTAATGATCCATAATAAACATGAAAAACTCTTTCACTAGTCATACATCACATCACAGAAGTAAAATGTGATGTGATATTAGTGCATAAATAACTAACAGGGAACACTCTGAGCAAACGTTCTTCTAGTAACGTTAATAGAACGTTCGTTCAAAGTTATTTGGTCTTTAATAATGTTCTTTCAAACGTTTGCACAGAGAACATTCAAACGTAATGTTCCCGACGGAACGTTCCCTTAATCATCCTTCCCTCGCACTTTCGTGGGTCAAAATAACTCGAAACCCTAAAATTATATTATTTCTTTTCAGAAAGCTTATTTCATTTAATTTTGATCATATTTTATCTATTATTTAATGCAATTTGCTTGGAGATTTTTTTGTTATTTTTTATTTTATTTACCTTTAAATTACTAGATTTGATCAATAAATAATAATAAAAAATTGTAATTTAAGCATTTCTTTCAACTTAAATTCAAAATAACTCACAATTTCATGCATAACCCTTTTAATCCAGCTCAAAATATCTTACATTGTGTGTCTTTGCCGACCTCTTGTGGAAAAATAATAATATAAGATGATATTTCATGACTCTAGATGTCCTTATAGCTCTATATGGAGCAAATGAGCTGTTCCGCTGGGTCCTAAAGTCAGTTCACTTCAGTCAGCATTCAGATACACATGTAGACATTATAAAATAATTTTTTGATAAATTTTTTGCATTTTTAGTTTGAATTTTGAGCATTTTTAGGTTTTTCTATGTGAACTGAAGCATTCCTCGCATTCCATTCATTCCTAAGGGGGTCAAAATTGACCCGAGACGGAAGGATTTGTTTCTTTTTAAAATTTCAACCACAAAACTAAACAAAAAATGTTTTTTGTGTATTCGTGGTTCAAGTGCGACAAAAGTCCTAGACCACTATGATGAACACTCAATTTTAAAAAAAAATCTATAAAACAAATAAGGGAAGGATGAGGGTAACGTTCGCATAACAAAGAAATGTGTGTTTGTGTGTTGTGTGTGTTTGGTTTCAGGGAATCTGAACAGGATCTTTTCTGATGAAGCTCATATCTCAGTCGACTGGAGCACTTCTCCGCTGATCTCGGGCTCGGGGTCTGGGCAGGGTTTGCCGTTGCTCTGGCCGTTGAGTGTGTGTGTGTCGAGGCTGATGTTGACCCGGCTGGTCTCGGTGATGGAGGAGTTGGTGTGATAGTTAGAGTGAGAGTCTGTGGTCACCAAACGCCTTCGCCTCCACTGACCGCGATACTGAGCGAACTTACGCCGAAGAGCCGACTGCACCTGCGGGACCGACACACACACTCAGATAGGATATTTACTGCATTATACATTTCCACACATAAGAAAATATCCAGCGACATAAGAAGAAAAATCATGCTTTGATAAATCATAACTATGACATACTAAGCCATAGCTACCAGATTTAAAAAAAGGCAAAATTAGGGCATATCAAGTCAATTACGAGATACTAAGTCATAATTATGAGATGAAAAGTCGACAGTCATAATTATGGCATACTAAATCGAAATTATAATTTTAAAAATCATTTATGATATCAGGACAAAAAATCGGGAAATGACAAAAGTTGAAATCATGATATAGAAAGTCAGTAATTTTGTTTTGTCTCATTTTGTCTTTTTTAATCTCCTAATTTAGATTTTTTTTATCTCATATTTTCACAATATGCCATAATGTTGGTTTTTAATGTCATAATTTTGCCTTTTTAATCTCATCATTTGAATTATTTTATCTCATAATTTTTTGTCTTTTTAATCTCATAATTTTGACTATCTCATATTTTAAATATTTTAATGTCATAATGTCATCTTTTTTAATCTTTATTTTGATTTATCTAATTTTTTAAATGTTTAATCTCATAATTATGATTTAGTATGTCATAATTTAGTCTTTTTAATCTTACAATTTTGACTTTTTAATGTCATAGTTTCCATTTGTCCTCATAATTATGACTTAGTATGTCATAGTTTAGACTTTTTAATGTCATACATTTTGACCTCATATAGTCCGTTTGTGATGCTACTTTTCTTTCTTTCTTTCTTTCTTTCTTTCTTTCTTTCTTTCTTTCTTTCTTTCTTTCTTTCTTTCTTTCTTTCTTTCAGAATGGAACAGCAGAACATGTTGAATGTGTAGAAATAATGAGATACTAAGTCATAATTATCGCAAACTAAATCGAAATTATAACTTAAAAAAATCAATTATGAGATTAAAAAGTCTAAATCATGACAAAAAGTCACAAAATTACAAAATCATGACAAAAAGTAAAAAAAAAATACAAAAAGTTGAAATTTAAAATCTAGAAAGTCATGATTTTTTACTGGTCTAATAAAGACTGGTCTTTTTTATCTCATAATTAAAGATTTTAATCTAATAATTTTGACTGTATGCCATAATGTTGTCTTTTTAATCTCATAATTTGGATTTTTATCTCATACTGTTATTTTGACTTTTTAATCTCACAATTATGACTTAGTACGTCATAATCTTGGCTTTTTTAATGTCATAATTTAGATTTTTTTATCTCATAATTTCATCTTTTTAAATCTCAATTTTGATTTACCTCATATTTTCATTTTTTTATCTCATAATTTTTTTAGCTTCTCTTAAATGAAATTTTTTAAATCTCATTTCGATTTAGTATGTCATAATTTGGCATTTTAATGTCATAATTTCAGTCTCATAATGTCAACTTTTTTAATCTTAATTTTCCTTTTTTTCTCAAATTTTAGTATGTCATAATTTTAGCTTTTTTATGTCACAATTTTGACTTTTTAATCTCATATTTTCATTTGATTCTGCTCAAATAATTACAAAGAAAAAGGTAAAAATCGCAGTTGATTTTGGGTTTATTGGTCATGCATTACTGCACGCTTTCTCTAATGGTGTTTGTTCACCGGGGTTGTTGCATGCAGAACACTCACTCCATTTACATACTGGATACTTTCTTTTATAGATCTACAATCCTCAGGAGTTCATGTTCATCTAAAGTGCTTTAATAAAGAGTAATGAGGTTAATTAATGAGGTTTAAACAGTACCTCTCCATTACAGAAGCAGAAGATCACGGCCACCAGGAAACCCTGCAGAGAGACACAAACACAGGGTTATTAATGTTCAGTAAAACTTACACCATTAGAAACATTTTAGTTACTTAAAATAAAATAAACCTTAACTAAAATTGACATAAGAAAACTTATTTAACCTGATTACCAAAATCAACATTTCTCATTTTTGTGCTAAACTAAAAATATCAAAACATCAAAAAAATAATAAAAAATGACACAAAACACAACAAAAATGAAACAAATTGTGCTGCATTCACTCACAAAAATACATGTTTTATATATTTACAGTTGGAAATTTACTAAATATCTTCATGGAACATGATCTTTACTTAATATCCTAATGATTTTTGGCATAAAATAAAAATGGATAATTTTGACCCATACAATGTATTGTTGGCTATTGCCACAGATAAACCCGTGCGACTCGAGACTGGTGACGTGATCCAGGGTCACATATTTGATTGATCCTGTAGGTATACGTCACCTGGAAATGCATGAAGCTGTTCATGAAGAGGTTGTAGATGGCCAGAGGGAGGCGTCCGCTGGGCTGCATTGGTATCAGTATGAACTGGGCTCCCAGTAGCGGGACCAGTATGATGGTGGCGCGCACCGCTTTCATGTACACACTGCTCTCCGTCTGGTGTGTGACCCTCAGTTTGGTGATCAACACCCGCACGATGTTGAGCAGGAAGAACAGGTTCACCTGACAGACATGCAAAATTATGCTCTTTCTCAGTGTTTTTGTCTTGTTTTCCAGTGCAAACGTGCTCTTCGTGTGTCAGTCAAAAATGAAATATATTTTACTAACTATATTTTAGTTCAATAATGTTTTTTTATTTAATATTTTGTATTTTTAGGGGATTTTATGGTACTGAATTATATTTTCACTGTATTTATAATCCATTTATTCACTTTTTGAGCATAGACCTGAAATTTAAATTTCCAACTTAAACTGTGGTAAATCTTGAATGCTTTCGAGCGACAGACTGAAAAAAAGTGAACTTAAAAAAAGTTAGAGAATTTTATTGTTATGAAAATGTGCAAAAATGCTATTTTCAATTTTTATATGAGATATATATTTTCAAAAACATGTTTTACTCTAAAACTGAGAAAATCAAAGCGATAAATCTTAAGTTGTGCTCCGAATTTGAGGTTGATATCTGAAAAACTGATCTTTCAGTGAGAGTGTGTTCGGCTGCAGTACCAAACGCTTCCACTAGAGGAAACTCGTCTCATTCATTTCCAATGGGAGGAGCACAAGTGTGACTATTCTTTTTCAGGACCATTTAACCTTTTCAAATCATGTCCATGATTTATTTTTTTTTTTTTTTGTGTTCACATAGCAAGTGATAAAACCTTTACCAAGTTTCGTACCATTCCGATGAATAAAAATTTAAATAAAAAATGTAAAATTTTTGACCGAAGAGCACCAGAGCGTTACATCAAACTACATTTCCTTGAGAAGCAAACAACTTCAGATATTAGGTCTTGTTTACTGAGGAATGCATAAAAATTAAGGGAGTTTATGCTTAAAACAAGAACAAATATCTGCCAGTGGGGTCAGAAAAATACATGATTTTAACAGACTTTGCACTATTTTTTTGCACTATTTTCATCATCCAGGTTTAAAAACTTCATCGTGACGAAGTCACAAGATGTGACGTTTTCTCAAGATGGTTTAAATATTTTAAACTAAAACGAAATATACTTTAAAATAAGCTAAAACTCAAGATGTAAGCTGATGTCATATTTCTTATTTGAATTAATGTCATATTTACTAAAAGAGGTCATGAATTTAGAAATCAAATTTGACATAAGAGGTCATTGTACTATAAAAACATTATCTAATGGAACCTTTTTAATTTATCATTTAATTTATACTGTTAATTTACACTGCTGCCATAGTGCATTGATGACTCATCGGTGCCTCATGATTATTCATGAGACTGCATGTCCTTATCCTATCCTATAAGACGCCTCGCTTAATTATTCATGCAAAATTGTTTATATGTCTATGTGGTGTTTTTAATATGCTTTAAAACAAACCATGTGTAAATTCATCAGTCGACTCCATTGCTGAGTATTTCCTCCTTAAAACTGCAGTGAACCAAAGACAGTCTCAAAAACACGCTTTGAAATCGCTGGTGTTTCTGACGTCACAAACTACCTTGTAACCAATCAGATCAACGTGTGATCGTCAACCAGTGGATCTCTGAGCTGAGTGAGTGAGTGGAGGCGGGGATCATTTGCATATTCATAGTAAATGAGGCAAGAGTGTCGAGTTACATTCAAGATATTTTAAGGCATGAAGAAACTTTTTTCAAGGAAAAAATGTTTAAATATATAAAATTTTGGTGATCAAAGATAATTTTTAAGGGATAATATTATTGAATACATGGGGACTTTAATTATTAAAGATAATGGAGACTGCGTGTCCTTATCCTATGAGAAGACACCTAGCTTAATTATTCATGAGGCTGCGTGTCCTTATCCTATGAGAAGACACCTTTACACATTAATAATTCATGGCAGCACATGTTTATTTCCTATGACAGGCACTTCAAACACTGAGATCGCATACAGTAAGAGAGATGCATTAATGGATAAAAAAAAAATTGTTTTTGCTTTGCAAGAGTTCTTAAGTTCTCTTCAACAGATCCTGAAATCTCAAAAATGACTGGCCGAAATCATATTTAAATAACATATTTCAAATCAGAAACAAAATCTGACATTAACTGTCCCGATAAATGTTGTTTCTAATGCTCAAATAGTGTTAAAAAAGCTTATTTTCCAGCCAATTTGCATTTGTGCAGTCATAAGAGCAGTTCTAATAAGTTTCCATTGCAACCGGCGATGACTTTATACCAATCAGTGATTGGCTCTTTTATTTAAAAGGCGGGACTTATTCTGCCATATTGCGCATTGCACTTTCTCCCATTCATAGTAATATGAGCTTTGTCTTGTATATATAAAATCTTTGGAACTGACTGGTGGTTTTGTGACCCATTATATATTTAAAGTGAAAAATTAAAAATTTTCTGACTCCACTAACAGAATTGTTGTCTTGTTTTAGGAATAAACTTGATGCGTTTTTCAGAAATCAAGACTTAAAATCGTAAGCAGATTGCTTCCCAAGTAAACGTATCTTGATTTAAGAATGTTTAGATATTTGTACTGAAAAAAGAAGACAGAATCACTGAGGAAGAAGGTAAAGTTTTGAGATGATGTTGATGAAGCTCACCAGCAGAGCGACGTGTATCGGGCCGTGTGTGATGTACAGCAGGTTTGTGTTCATGGCCCAACACCTGTCAAACACACAACGTCACTGCGATTAAACATTTAAAGGAGATATCATGCTTTTAAATTGTTCCTTTTTACATATAAATCATACATTTGTAGTCTATATAAAGCGGAACTGCAATGCTTGGGTCTGAATTCCTCATTATTATAGCTCCACAGGCCCCTTTTCTACCCCTTTTCTGATGTGCGTCTGAGAGCAGCTCGTTTTGGTGCGGTCTCTTTAAATACAATTGAGACACTTCATACCCCGCCCCCACTCGGTTCAACTCCACCCCGTTCGGCCATTTTTGTAGTTTGATAGCAGAGATACGATTATCTAGCGGCACAGAAACTTTTTATTCACACGTTATTAACAAAATGTCAACAACGGAAGACTTGTCCAGCCAGCCTTACATGTTCGAGCCAGAGTCGGAGCCGGAGCGAGATGAAAATGAAGACGACGAACCTGTAGAACAACGTCTTCATATGGATGTATCGCAATGGTGTGTTACTGTATTTACACATGAAACTTTGGTCTTCCGACCTTTTACCACCGTGTCAATTTATTTTGATTAATATGTGCGAGGGAGAGAGAGCAAGACAGCGTCTAGTCTGGTGACGGTGGAGCCTTGTTTACACTTTCGCCTGGCTCTGAAGAGAGAGAGTGAGCGCGCGCGCGCGACCGGGTCTCTCTCTCTCTGCTCGTTCTTTCAGTTAAACATGCGCCCTGTCACAAGCGCGGCAGTTCATCTACATTAGACGGTGTAATGAAGCGTGTGGGTTACTACATCCAACAACCGAACATTTTAACTTACCCTCTCGTAACTTCTGCATCCTTTAGCTTGGACTACAAAATTGCAGCGAGAAATAAAAATGGCGGATTGCTGGAAGTGTTGGGCCGGAAGTCAATGTCCTTATTTGGCAGTTCCGCTGCAAATACTGTGACGTAATAGTTCAAAAAACGTCATAGATAACAGAAAAATCGGAACAGGTTGAAAAATATGACCAAACCAGAATATAAAGATATCAACGAAGCACCTGAAGAGAATAATTTCAACTTTTCTGTACTTCTAAACACTCCAAATATACAACAAAATGCATTTAAGGGCTAAAAAAGTGCATTTGGCATGATATGTCCCCTTTAAAGGGTTAGTTTGGCCAAAAATGAAAATTCTGTCATCATGCACTCATCCTCAAGTTGTTCTGAATGTCCTTCTTCTGAATGTCCAAATATTTGCTGGTCTCCATTGAAAAAAATATATGGAAGTCAATGGGGAACATCTAAGGGACGTAACATTTATGGGGGCTCGTCCGGGATATAATCAATTTGATTCCTCACGGATATACATTTTCTGTGTGTGTATATATATATATATTTATGCTGGTTAATTTGAAGTGTTAAATCTCTGGTTTACCTGTCATTGTGGAAGAGCAGACGTGCCACAGCGTACATGACAGCAGGGATCACTGGGAAACCTGTAGGAATAACGCTTTCTTTAAACGAGTGTCGTTTGACGAACGTCGTCCTCTAGATCTAGAGCGTTGAGAAAATCTACAGTAATCATTGTCAAGTTATTTAACAAAGTCTAGTTAACAATATATTCACTATTATTATTCTGTGAACAATAAGTGAATCGAATGAATGAATGATTCAATGACTCATTTAGACGTTTACCGCCACCTACTGGAAGTTTTAGTTTCTTATTTGAAGAATCACTTCATTAAAAAAAGTATTTTATATTTTGGGTATAGTTAGTTTGCCCAAAAATTTATTTCCATTTACTCACTCTTGTGTCGTCTCGAATCTGTATGACTTTCTGTCTTTTGCGGAACATAAAAGAAAATATTTTGAGGAATGTTGGTCACCAAACTTTTTTTCTAAATACCAGTTCAGATGCAGCTTATGAAAAAATCATGGCCGTTGTAGCCTTAAAGTTTATGTGTAATATATTCTCTGTTAAAACAATTAAAATATTTCTTTCTATAGCTATTTGATGCTTTTCTCATTTAAAGGTGCATTGTGTAATATTTAGGAGGATCTGTTGACAGAAATGCAATATCATATACATAACTATGTTTTCAGTGGTGTATAAAGACCTTACTTAATGAACCGTTATGTCTTTATTACCTTAGAAAGAGCGTTTTCTCTCTACACACACCGCGGGTCCGCTTACATCGACATGTTTCTACAGTGGCTCTGAACGGACAAACGCATTTCGTCACTATGTTGTTCTTCGTGAAAAGAAGCTTCAGCTAAAGTCAACGAATAAAACACTGACACAATGATGAACAAGTAACAATAATATTCACAATAACATCGTTTTACTGAATAATTAAGTAAACCTAATTTCTTAATTAATATTTGTAAAGAAACCTTATTGCTTAACTGGCTACTCTCTGCTGTCTCAGACGACGACATCACTTCCTGTTGGCCACCATTGGCCACCACTTCTGTTGGGTGCAATTCGCAACCTCACCACTAGATGCCGCTAAAATGTACACTGCACCTTTTACAAAATAATGACTTTAAATTATCTTTTGGGGATCATTTCAAAAACTAAATTGTTGTGCGATTAATTAGATCAATTAACTGGCACATCATGTAATTAATTTGATTAATTGGCTTTACAGCCCTAATATATATATATATACATTATGATTACTGTGCTTTGTGTGTTCTATGTTCTAGGACTTTTATTTTGAAATGTATCTTCTTTTTACACAAGTGGCTACCACAGGACAGGTGAGGGTAATTAATCTCTATGGGAACAAACAAAGGCAAACAGGAACAAACTACAGGAAGTGAACAGAGGATCAGAAATTATACTTCAAAATAAAAGTCCTAGAATGCACAAAACACAGGGGAAATCGTGACAAATGTATACACACACATACACACAGGTCAAAGATGTATTGATGTTGATTTGTAAAGGGCGATCCGGGCTCGTGTTCGGTACGTACCCCAGCCGAGGACGTAGTACCAGCCCAGCTGTTGCTCGCCCACAAACACGGCCACGATGATGAGCGTGTGCAGGTAGATGCCCTCACACAACATCCAGAAGAAATTGGAGCATGAGGTGTATTGAATGAGAGTCGCCAGGATCTTACAGCCTATCTGAAACTGAACACACACACATAAAATGCCAAAGGAGCCCTAAATGTGCCAATACCCTTGTGAGAGGCCCTTCCAAAAAAAAAAAAATTAAATAAACAATGTGTACTTACAGAGTCGGGAATGGTCTGCAGGTCGCTGTAGATGAAGTATAACCAGAAGATGGTGGCGAAGGAGTTCAGGATGAAGGATGCGAACATGTTTTTATGAAGAGTGATGCGCTGACAGCTCAAACACCTGCACAAACACCAAGCATTCGTTCCTTATACAGTAGGTGAGGTATAAGCCTTTTCAAACATACAGAAAGGGGTCATGACATGTTTTATTTTAATTTATTTTAATATGTTCCTTGAGTTTCACTTATAGTGTAAATAAAGTTTTATGCACAAAAAAATGCCATTTACAACCTTCATACCGTCTGAAATGATCAGTTTTTAATGCGCTGCTCCTTTAAAGCTTGTCAGTAAACGCCACTGTTATGATTGGCTAACGTCAGTGTATAGGAAACTTACTCGCTATTGAAAACATGACCCATTTACAGACAAAGCATTATGAATGATTTACTGAGGGTTTGTGATGCAGCTTCTGTCAGATTAATACAGTCTCTGCTTCATCTGTCAACTCTCCATTACACTGTGTCTCAGTCAAACGCTCCGAACAAACATATAATCCTGCGATCCGGGACGCCAGTAAAATAATAAACCATCCGCTTGTTTCTGACGCTGGCTGTAACTTTGCAGATGTTGCTTATGCTCAAACAGCAACATTACACACTAACTAAAGTTAGAAAAGTGAAATCATAATCAACCACCCCTTTAATGTTCGTATAACCAAGAAAAAAGCATTTTTAGACCATTTTAAACCTGGACATTCAGAGTAACATTAGCATATATTTTTGCTAGCTGGGAATCTAGTCTTGTGTGTGTTTGCTGTTCTAACGTACTTGAAGTAGGAGAAGATGCATATGGAAATGATGAGCGATATGATGGAGAGGACGTTTCCCAGAATAGCCAGATAGTAACCCGTGAGCGTTAACTGCAGGACAAACCAGAGACACAGATATTAGAAGATACAGGATTATGAAATAACGATGTAATATTTAAACTGAAGCTTAACCTGTAGTTTCTGCTTAGTGTAAGCAGAGCACTGAGTGTAATTGGACCAGATTCGGTGGCTTTCTGGGTGACGAAACCATTGACCGTCTGAGTCACACACTTTGGTCACTTTTTCTGAATGAACAAAAGGCAAAGTGTGAAAAGATATGTGTTTGCGTGCATCACAAGTTACCGTAGTCGAGTAACTCAATCAAATTAGTCTTTTAAAGTAATGCATTGCTTTTAAATTTACAAGAAAATATCTGAGTTTCTTTCTCAGTAAGTAAAGTAACTTTAACATTTAAAGATGTTGAAAACATCTGCATTTCCTTCAGCCTGAGGTTTATTCATTTTACTTTTAGTGTGAAAGGATGTCGCATTTGCAACAAAAAAAAGAACTTTTTTTAATTAAAAAAAAAAGAAAAAAGTAACGCAAAAATAACGTGACACATTACTTTCCATAGAAAGTTCCTAAGTAACGCAACTAGTTACTTTTTCTTGGAGTAACGCAATATTGTAATGCATTACTTTTAAAAGTAACTTTTCCCAACACAATAATTTCCATCACAATCAAAATTACTTTATTTTTGTAATTAAAACTGCCTTGAAAAGCATTTGAAATCTTTCTAATTACAATATAATTAGTTTTGCTCTCAATTAAAAAGACATGAAATAAACTTCATATCAGCAAAGTAAAATATATATATATATATATATATATATATATATATATATATATATATATATATTCTTATTGTGCCACTTAAATTCGAGCTGCAGTTTTGTCAAATTTCTCTAAAAAAAATTCCCAAAGTTTAAAAAAAAAAAATTCTAAATCCTACATTTTTCCAGGTTTAAATAACAAAAAAATAACGAAATTAAAATTCCAGATTTTATGCATGGTCTCAGACTTTTGGAAACCCAGCATTATTGCATTAAATTGATGAAAAGCAAAGACATTTATAATGTTGCAAAAGATTCTATTTCAAATCAGTTCTGTTCTTTTGAACTCTCTATTCATGAAAGAATCCTGAAAAATAAAGTGTATCATGAATTTCACCAAAATATGAACTGTTTTTAACACTGATAATGTTTCTTGATCAGCAAATCATCATATTAGAGTGATTTCTGAAGGATCATGTGACACTGAAGACTGGAGTAATGATGCTGAAAATTCAGCTTTGATCACAGGAATAAATTACACTTTACTATATTTTCACATAGAAGACAGCTGATTTACATTCTAATAGTATTTCATAATTTTAACTGTATTTTTGATCAAATAAACGCAGCTTCGGTGAGCACAAGAGACTTCTTAAAATCGTACAGACCACAAACTTTTGAACTGTAGTGTAAAATGTATTTGTGCGATAAAGAGGCTCTTCTGCTTGTGATGTGATGATTGAATGTAAGCTCAGTCTTGTTTGTAAAACTTACAAAAAAACATTTAAAAAAAATTGTAATTTTTTTTTTTTGCATTATTGTGAGTGGAAATACATCATCATCTCACCAGATGGATCAAAATCAAGGAAGTAGGAGGGGCAGTGCTGGGAGGCGGTGCCGGGGGCGGAGTCTCCCCAACAGAGCCATCCGTCCCAGGTGCGGTTACAGTACGGGCCTGCAGGGGGCGACACACACACACACACACACTTTACACAACAACAACAGACATTATAGAGCTGCAAGCCAGTTCCATTACAGGTTATTACAGAATCCATTATCCATTACAGAAACACAATTATGCACTTATTTCAATACATGTTCATTAAGCCTTCATCAACTTCCCTCGATAAGATCGAACGAATCCATTATCATTTCAACTGAGCTTTAATACCATACAGGAACCGATTACATCATGATCAAATCTAGTATTTGATTGTGAAATGAGTGGTTGTTAGATGTTGCTATTTAAGTTTTGCATGGCTTCTTCATCTTTAGTTCTTCAGAAAATGTTAATGATTAATATTGATCTGCCATGCTCACCTTTTATTTACTGATTCCTTTAAGTCCCCCTGTAGTCAATCATTGCATCCCTTAAAACTCATCTTTGATCACCAAAATTACATAAACGTTTTCTCCTTGAAAAACATTCTTCATGTCTTTAAATATCTTGAATGTAACTCGACACCCTTGCCTCATTTAGTATGCGCGGTTCTATGAATATGTAAATGAGCCCCGCCTCCACTCACTCAGCTCAGAGATCCACTGGTTGACGATCACACGTTGAGCAGGGCCCGGTTTCCCAAAGCGTTCTTATCTCTAAGTAGTTCTTAACCTATTCCTTAACCTCTCTCTTAACCTTATGGGACGGTTCCCGAAACGTTCGTACGCTAAGTATATCTTCTGTAAGTCACACTTTCGTAAGGTTGGTCTGGACCATTCGTAGCTCTCTCTTAGCGTTGTTCAGGTCTAAATGAATATAATTCTGAAGTTTTAATACACCCAGACAGTATTAAATTAGGCTAATTCAAGTGTTTTCATGCAAAGAATAAAATTGTCATTACACTGATTGTTGTTAGATTTTTAATTATATTATTATACAATATTATGAATTGAATTAAAACGCTCTTTTAAAGGCCAGTGAAAGCATAGGCTATTGTCAGTTAAGTCCTACTCGGACGCTAATATTGTTTCTCATGGGCTCGTCCGGTATTTTAAACATTTACAGGGGTAAGTCTGTGATTTTATTGCCGTCCGAATCCATAATATCAGTGTTTTTCTCACCCAATCCGCGTAAAAATCCCTGGCCAAATTAGTACCTTCTGTTTTTGTGACAAACAGGTCGTGTGGTAATTTAATTGCCGTCTGAATCCACATCTCTGAGTTTACAAGAGATTCAAAATTCACGGTTTAAATCCTTTTTGATCACTGCCGAGCACCGTACGCAAGATGTAAACTTTTATTACTGAAATGCTGGAAAGTATTTACACAAGAACAATATTTCATCGCAGCTCCACCTCAGCGAACAAAAATGGGAAAGAAAAGGCGGCATGTAAATTTTTGAAAAGGTTATTGTGGCAGCAATAGGCTATGTTACAATTTTAAAATATGTAGGATAGGCTATTATAGGCTATTTATAGTTTGGATTATTTTTTATAATATCCAATAATCATAATAAATTGCAATTTCAACTATTTCTGAAGTGCTTCTTTTATAAAGATGACCGCTTTTTCACATAAACAGCCCCTGCACGAGAGAATAATTGATCCTCGAGCCATCGATTTCAAACAATTCAGCACCATGGCCACGGACAGCGCCGGGTAACGTCGCACGTAAGAAGGAATATCTTAAGCAGCTTTCTAAGGTATAGTTCGGGGAACACACTTAGGAAAATAAACAAATTTGGTAAGATATATCTTTCGAGTCTTCTTAGCAGGCTAAGAGTGAGCGTTATCGGGAAACCGGGCCCTGATTGGTTGCAAGGTAGTTTGTGACGTCAGAAACACCAGCGATTTCAAAGTGTGTTTTTGAGACTGTCTTTGGTTCACTGCAGTTTTAAGGAGGAAATACTCAGCAATGGAGTCGACTTATGAATTTACACATGGTGTGTCTTAAAGCATATTAAAAACACCACATAGACACATAAACAACATTAAAAGCTGGATTATCACCACAGAGGGACTTTAATTCTATCCATTTTAACTTGTTTAATTATTTTGCAAATTGTCTTCTATGACTGTCCTTGATTTACACACGTGTGTGTTGGATCGACGCTCACCTGTGTCTCTGCGCGGAGGCTCGTACATTATTTTGAGGTAACACTCAAACTGTGCGGAGAGGATCTGCTCACGGGACACGGTCAGATCATCAGGGGATTCTGGGATATCGTCCATCTCGTCTGATGACATCCTCGCCGCTACGAGCACATCCTCGCACTGACACACCTGTGCTCATATTAAACAGGAATATCAGACATAATATCGTATTAAACAGGAATATCAGACATAATATCGCATTAAACAGGAATATCAGACATAATATCGCATTAAACATGAATATCGGACATAATATCGTACATAATATTGCATTAAACAGGAATATCAGACTTAATATCGTACATAATATCGCATTAAACAGGAATATCGGACATAATATCGTACATAATAACGCATTAAACAGGAATATCGGACATAATATCGCATTAAACACGAATATCAGTCATAATATCGCATTAAACAGGAATATCGGACATAATATCGCATTAAACAGGAATATCAGACATAATATCGCATTAAACAGGAATATCGGACATAATATCGCATTAAACAGGAATATCGGACATAATATCGCATTAAACAGGAATATCAGACATAATATCGCATTAAACAGGAATATCAGACATAATATCGCATTAAACAGGAATATCAGTCATAATATCGCATTAAACAGGAATATCAGACATAATATCGCATTAAACAGGAATATCGGACATAATATCGCATTAAACACGAATATCAGACATAATATCGCATTAAACACGAATATCAGACATAATATCGCATTAAACAGGAATATCAGACATAATATCGCATTAAACAGGAATATCAGTCATAATATCGCATTAAACACGAATATCAGTCATAATATCGCATTAAACAGGAATATCAGACATAATATCGCATTAAACAGGAATATCAGACATAATATCGCATTAAACAGGAATATCAGACATAATATCGCATTAAACAGGAATATCAGACATAATATCGCATTAAACAGGAATATCAGTCATAATATCGCATTAAACAGGAATATCGGACATAATATCGCATTAAACAGGAATATCGGACATAATATCGCATTAAACAGGAATATCAGACATAATATCGCATTAAACAGGAATATCAGACATAATATCGCATTAAACAGGAATATCAGACATAATATCGCATTAAACACGAATATCAGACATAATATCGCATTAAACACGAATATCAGTCATAATATCGCATTAAACAGGAATATCAGACATAATATCGCATTAAACAGGAATATCAGACATAATATCGCATTAAACAGGAATATCAGTCATAATATCGCATTAAACAGGAATATCGGACATAATATCGCATTAAAATTTTAAATTACATATGGATGATGTGAATTTTTTTTTTTTTTAAATGACTTTTTAACAATAACTGATACTGTAGTGATAGTATAATTTTATAATGTTAAGTAATTTATTGTATGTTTTTAATAGATGCCCCAATACTAAATTTCTCAGTCGATATAACCGATTGTTCAGAATGATGTCTGCGGATTTTCTTAAGGACACTAATGCTGTAAACTATACAGGGAATCCTCACATTTGGTACATTACTATAATATTAGAGGTTAAAATTAACAACAGAGCCCATTATATTAAAATGCTATTTATTTTCATATATACTTTAATAATCACACTCACACATAAAAGCTGAAATGTGTGTATGTAACTCAGTTGCACATAAGGTAGTTTTCATAAACATGTCTTCATGACAAATTTATTCAAACACACTTATATAATTAACAGTAAATAAGCTTCTCTCTAGTGTTTTATAGCTAACTAATGAACTCTGAACATCAGATAACTCTCCTGAGGTAAATGTGACGTTATATCGTTCTCAAGCTGTTTTATTGACATCTTTCCGCGGTTGAAACACTGATTGATGGATTACATGAGACATGATTCATTTCAGGAAGTTGTTCTGAATTTTACAATATTCCTTCTGATGTACATTCATGTTTATTTGCTGCTGTAACTAATAGTAAAAAGTAGTACAAAAATGTGCAGATTTTGTGTGTGTCCCTGAACAGGGGACACACACAATGCAAATGAGCTGATGCTCCTTGCCCCCTTTCAAGAAGAAGGCGGAGCTTCAAGAGCTCACGCTCAAGCATACTGGTTTTGTGTAATATTCAGTTTCTTTGAAAAACTGTTCCAATTGGTGGAGCATACATGCATATTCATGAGAAACTGTTCCAATGGGCGGAGCATACGTGCATATTCATGAGAAACTGTTCAGATGGGCGGAGCATACGTGCATATTCATGAGAAACTGTTCCAATGGGCGGAGCATATGTGCATATTCATGAAAAACTGTTCCAATGGGCGGAGCATATGTGCATATTCATGAGAAACTGTTCCAATGGGCGGAGCATACGTGCATATTCATGAGAAACTGTTCCAATGGGCGGAGCATATGTGCATATTCATGAGAAACTGTTCAGATGGGCGGAGCATACGTGCATATTCATGAGAAACTGTTCAGATGGGCGGAGCATACGTGCATATTCATGAAAAACTGTTCCAATGGGCGGAGCACATGTGCATATTCATAAAAAACTGTTCAGATGGGCGGAGCATATGTGCATATTCATGAAAAACTGTTCAGATGGGCGGAGCATACGTGGATATTCATGAAAAACTGTTCAGATGGGCGGAGTATACGTGCATTTTCATGAAAAACTGTTCAGATGGGTGGAGCATACATGCATATTCATAAAAAACTGTTCAGATGTGCGGAGCATACGTGCATATTCATAAAAACATAAAAATATCTTGCTGATTGTTAAGTGGCGTACCTCTGTGTCCAGCAGCAGAATGAGCATCAGCAGGAGTGACCGGCTTCTTGTCATGATCTGACACTCACACAGGGGGCGCTAGAGAGCATCTGTGTCTGTGGTGAAACACAAACATCTGCATTTTACAACATAATTCTGCTTCAGCAATATTTGGTGCAGCAAACATAAAATAACAATAAATAACATTTGTGTTTTGTCTAGTGGAGTTTTTTTTTTTTTAGCTCCAGACCAGTTGACACTTTAAAGACTGTTGAACACTGAGTGTCTCTTCTCTGGGACGTTCATGAGAACACACATGTTTATTTTTCTGAGAGGATGTCGCTCTCAGTCTATAAACACAGAGGTCGAAGCCCTTTACAGGACAGACCATTAAAATCACAACCAGGAAAACAACAGCCATGTTCTGTGCTCTTCATCATGCAGACATCATAAATATAACCATTCACTGTGAAGCTAAAGCAACAATACATATTTTATGATTAAATATCAAATGCATACTGACACAAGATGCTCATTTTGCCACACAGAAACTGTTTATCATTTATTTTGGTCATGTTTCTATACTGAACAACTACGGAAAAATATTGACACATTTATTTAAGATAATATCCAGGAAAATATATCCGTAACCTTTAAAGACATTATTTTGGATACTTTGATTTTGACTCCACTAAATACAAAGCTTGCTTGTATTTGCTTGTATTTATCTTGTATAAATGTAAATTCACCAATAACAAACCATTTTAAAAAAAAATTTTTTTTAAGGATTTAAAATGTACCTTAACACTATTTCACCCTCAGTAAATAAGAAAGCAAGTAAAACAGCCTTGCAATGACTTTCATTTCTACACTATATATATATATATATATATACATGTATATATCTTACCCTCATGGTCTTTTTTTTTAGCAAATCATTGTTAGCTTTTATCCCCCTCCTGTATGTTCAGATGACATATATTTTGTGTATTGTATACAAAGTTGTATATCATTAATGTCATCTCTGTATGGTTTGCAAGCATAATAAAAAAAAAAAAAAAAAAAAAAAAAGGTACAGCAACGACAGTCACGTCACTTTCTCCACTTTAATTGTGTTTGCAGTGAAAGAAAGAAACACAGATTATTATCAAGAGTTTTCCTGTAATGATTGTGGGTCAAACTACTAGAGATGTGTGTGTTATTTTCTGATTTCCTGTTGATGGAGTTTCTCCAGCATCTCACGGGGCAGAAACCAGCGCTGTGTGAGTGTGCTTGCGAATATTTCCCATGAGCTCTAGAGTTTAAGGTCAAAGGTCACGATCACTAGAGGCTCGGTGGACGTGAGAAACATCCATCTGTAATTACAGCAGTAAACCACAAGTTACCGCGATTTTACCACACTCAGACGAATCATACCGTGGTAAAATCACCGTAACTTATAGTGTTGTGGATAATTGCTTTTATAAATGCAACAATAGCATAGAATACATAAATGTTTAATATAAAATTACAATAAATAATGCTTTTGCTCACCAAAGCTGCATTTATTTGATTAAAAAACACTAATATTGTGAAATATTAGTGAATATATAGTAAAGTGTAATTTATTCCTGTGATTTTTCAGCATCATTACTCCAGTCTCAAGGAGAAGGTTATTTCTGCTCTGAGGGGAAACAGGAAGTAGAAATATAAGAGAGGCCTTATTTCCTGTGAGTTTCCATCCTGCTCGACCACTAACATTAGGATAAAAATAAGCCATTGTTGCACCTGCAAATGCGGCAGAAACGGCTCGGCGTTCGCTTCAGTCCGAGCTGTGTGTGTGTTCACCATCGAGTGTATCGGACGCTCACAGACAGGAATCCAGAGGAAGTTTCCAGAAAATAAGAACATATTGTTCACGTCATAAAGTCGATCCGCTGCCAAACTGTGATCAAACGCACTCATGAGAAACTCTGGCGATCTTCCGAAACGAGTCCCGAACGTAAAACTGAACAGAAACAGCTGATCATGTGCACATTTTCTACATTTATATGTGTGCTGTGAAATATAATTAGCTTTCTTATTTTTCCCATTGCTGAGTCCAAAAATAACAGTGTATGATTGGAGGAGAGCCAGAAAACTAGAACCAGACCACTGAGAGAGGATACACAACACACACACACACACACACAGGCACGCACATACACACACGCACACACAGGCACGTACACACTCACACACACACACACACACTCACTTACACACACACTCACACATGCACGCTCACACACACACTCACACACACACACAGACACACACACACACACGCACACACACACTTTATTTCCTTTACTTCACTGAACAGTACATTACCTGAGATATAAACTATTTTAACTATTTCTACATAAAACAAGATTTGTACAGTTTCAGTAGAAAATGTGAGTGGTGTTTTACTTTGAAAATCTCACTGTCACTGATGGGTGGCCACTAGGGCGTTACCAGGGTGTTCTAGGTGGTTGCTAGGTTGCAGTAGAAAATATGAGAGGTGTTTTCCTGTTCAAAACTCACTATCAATGATGGGTGGCTGCTAGTGGAGTGACAGGGTGTTCTGGATGGTTGCTAGAATATTTTGGGTGGTTGCTAGGGTGTTGTCAGGGTGTTCCTGGTGGTTGCTAGGGCATTTTGCCATGGTGTTCTGGTTGGTTGCTAGGGCATTATCAGGGTGTTCTGGGTGGATGCTAGGGCATTGCTAGGGTGTTCTGGATGGTTGCTAGAATATTTTGGCTGGTTGCTAAGGTGTTGTCAGGGTGTTCAACATAATTACATAATTAATAGAGTGTTCTTGGTTGTTGCTAGGGCATTGTCAGGGTGATCTAGGTGGTTGTTAGAGTGTTGTCAGGATGTTTTGAGTGGCTATAGGCACATTGCCATGGTGTTTTGGGTGGTAAATATGGTGTTGCCAGGGTGTTCTGGTTGGTTGCTAGGGTATTATCAGGGTGTTCTAGGTGGTCACTAGGGCATTGCCAGGGTGTTCCTGGTAGTTGCCAGGGTGTTCTGGGTGCTAACTATGGCCTTATCAGGGTGTTATAGGTGGTTGCTAGAATGTTCTTGGTTGTTGCTAGGGCATTGCCATGGTGTTCTTACTGGTTAATAGGGTGTTGCCAGGGTGTTCTGGGTGGTTGCTAGCGGGTTGCTTGGGTGGTTGCTAGAGTGTTTTGCCAGGGTGTTCTGATTGGTTGCTAGAGCATTATCAGGGTGTTCAAGGTGGTTATTAGGCCATTATCAGGGTGTTCAGGTTGGTTGCTAGAATATTTTGGGTGGTTGCTAGGGTGTTGTCAGGGTGTTCTACATAATTGCTAGAGTGTTCTTTGTTGCAGCTAGGGCATTATCAGGGTGGTTTAGGTGGTTGTAAGAGTGTTGTCAGGATGTTTTTAGTGGCTATAGGTGCATTGCTATGGTGTTCTGGGTGGTTAATAAGGTGTTATGGGTGGTTGCTAGGGCGTTGCCTGGGTGGTTGCTAGGTTGTTGCCATGGTGTTCTGGGTGGTTAATGGGGTGTTGGCAGGGTGTTCTGGGTGGTTGCTAGGGAGTTGCCAGGGTGGTTTCTTGGGTGTTTTGCCAGGATGTTCTGGTTGGTTGCTAGGGCATTATCAGGGTGTTCTAGGTGGTTACTAGTGCATTGCCAGGGTGTTCTTGGTAATTTCTTCGGAGTTGCCATGGTGTTCTGGGTGGTTGTAAGGGTGTTTCCAGGGTGTTTTGGTCGGTTTCTTAGGGCATTATCAGGGTGTTTTAGGTGGTTACTAGGGCATTGCTATGTGTTGTCAGGGGGTTTTGAGTGGCTAAAAGCGCATTGCCAAAGTGTTCTAGGTGGTTGCTAGGGAATTATTTCCTGGTCAAGTAAATACTATAGTGATCATTCCCCCCTAGTCATCCCTCCTGATTCTGTTGAGCCAAACGAGACCTCGATATGTTCAGATCGTGAAATCTCCCTATATGGAGACGAGGAAAAACATCTGGAATACTCCAAAAACAGCACTAATCTAAACCGGACACAGGTTCTGTTCCAAAACCCTCAATTCTGAATTCTATTTATAATAATTACACATTAATGACATTTAATAGAATTAAAATGCATATTCACATTTCTCACTGAGCATGTTGCAGTGCATTATGGGATAACCTTGCTATGTGAAGGAATGTGCAATATTTTGGCCTTCAAATTTGGCCAAAAGACGAAGGCAGCGTAATCAGAAACATGCCTACGATGTCTTAAAATGCTTTCTGCATAGTAGATTTTGGAACAAGGTCACAGTGTCAAGATAAGATGGTTACTGTAAAGAACACACAGATCGAGTTGTGACAGCGAGCAGAACACAGATATTAATACACCAAACAGCTGCCTGGCAGGGCAACATGTCCCGGTAGTGCAGGACCACACCTGTGACGCCTCTTTAGTGCCCTTGAAAGTGGACATGGGTGAGAGGTTTACTACAGACCCCTACACACACACACACACACACAGACTGAACACTGAATTTCAGTCCAATAACAGCAGCACATCACGACTGCAAGTATATAACTGCATTTGTGTATTTTTTTACATTATCCACTGTATTCATGTTCTGAAAGTGCCTCTGATTCTGCATTTTAAATATATTTCCTGCATTATTTCATAAAAGAAGGCTACTGTGACAGTGATGATATCACATGGTAAAACACTGAATGATTACATATTCATATACCATGATATTTAAATGGTACATGGCCAAAAAAACAATATATGCAGACATGCTAATATATATATATATATATATATATATATATATATATATATATATATATATATATAAATTCATTAATTAGTTAAATTGTAAACTTTTACGTAAAAACATTACATTACAATTTAGGAGCACTGACAGAGATCATGCACAACATTTCATAACTGACTCTAAAGTTATAACTCATATAACTAATACATACCATATAACTTATATATTGAATGTGTATATATATATATATATATATATATATATATATATATATATATATATATATATATGCTATATACATTCATTATATTAGTTATATTAACTTTTACGTAAAAAACAACCTTTTGTGTAAAACATTACCATATCGTTTTGTAACAATTACAAAATACATTCATCGCGTTAGTTAACATTACAATTTACGAGCACTGACAGAGATCAGACGAGCACAACATTTCATTACTGATTCTGAAGTTACAACGCTCACAACACAACAATATTAAAGACTCCAATCAAAAATAAAATAGAGAAAATAGCATAATAAGTATATAAAGCAACGAAAGCAGTGTTTTCGTACCGTTCTGTTGTGTGAGAGTCTCGTCGAGGGGTTCGTGTGTGAGAGAAAGCGCGTGTAAAGTGTGTGTGTGTGTGTGTGTGTGTGAGAGAGAGAGAGAGAGAGAGAGAGAGAGAGAGAGTGTGTGTGTGTGTGTGTGTGTGTGTGTGTGTGTGTGTGAGTGTGTGTGGGCGGTCCATCTCCACCCCTACACTGATATAGAGCAGTAAACACAATCACATTTTGTTATTAAATTATATTTACTAAATTATTAGATTATTCTCAGTTATTTCATTTATTACAGTTGAATGGATTGTTTGAAGCTGATTGTGGGATTGAGTGTCTGTGCAGCGCCTCCTGCTGTCAAAACACGGACACTGGAAGATGTGTTACAACCGCCACTGGGAAAGACTTGATCTCACAAACGTTCGATATATAGACAGACAGACAGACAGACAGCTAGATAGATAGATAGATAGATAGATAGATAGATAGATAGATAGATAGATAGATAGATAGATAGATAGATAGATAGATAGATAGATATAGTAAATATAAATATCAATATAGTGATGTATGCAGGTACATTGGTAAGTTTAAGCAATGAGATATTTTAGTGATATAGATATCAATAGTGATATAGATAAAGGCAATTTAAGAGAATCATAGTAATTGTGACAGAGTTGTAGTAAAAGTAGTATTCATACTACTATTAATAATAATAATACTTATAACAAAAATAATAATAGTAGTAGCAATAGTAGTGGTAGTAGTGGTAACACTAATATTCATGATAATAATAGTAGGGGTAGTAGTAGTGGCAGTACTGTAATTATAATAATAATAATAATAATAATACCATATTTTAGGCCAGTCAATACAATTATTGTAGATATACATTATTCTCTAGGCCTGGGGGCCACTCTACCACTGCCAGTGAGAACAACCAACAGACCCCCCCAACAACATTGGTATTTATTTTTCCAATTGAGTAGTATTGTTTTTTTGGCGATAACTAGAGATATGAGCAGAGGTTTTGAATGTTCAATGGGATGGTTCATTTGAGATGTGTCACCTAAAAGACATAATAATGGGAGTGCATTAATTGTAATTTTAAAGAAATTCGATAGTTTATCAGCGACATCTATCCAGAACTGATGAACTGGTGGGCATAGCCAGAATGCATGAAGGAAAGTGTCTGGTGTATTTACACTGCAGTTAGTACATCTATCGGAAGTTACTAGTCCCATTTTAAACATCTTACGCTGTGTTATGTGTGTTCTGTGTATAATTTTATACTGAATTAATGGATGTTTATGTTTGTACTTATGATAAAAGTGTTTCTGCAAATTGTTTTCCAAAATTCCTCATTTGTGTTGATATTGAGATCTTTTTCCCATTGTTTAACTGGTGCTACTATTGTTTTAGAGTCTATAGATGATATTAGGGTGTATAATTTACTAAGTGTTTTTGATGAATTACTAATTGTGGTGATATGTTTCAGAATTGGGGGAGGTTGTGCAATGTCTTTGTTTCCAATTGTGGTTTTAATAGAATTCCTGATTTGTAAGTAATAGTAATACTGTTCTTTTCCTAAGTTAAATTTCTGTGTTAATTCTATAAATGTAGCGAAGGTGTTGCCAGTAAACAGGTGATGTAGATGTGTGATACCTTTCTCTTTCCATTTAATATTGTTAAGCGGAATTTTGTTGATAGTAAAATCCGGATTATGCCATATAGGTGAGTTGATGTGTGGTGTGTGATGTGTGGTGTGTGGTGTGTGATGTGTGGTGTCAGCTCGTTTTGTCAATGTATTAATTTGCCACCAAGCAGTGAGAGTTGTTTTAATCATTACGTTCTTGAAAAGATTGTTCTGTTTGATTGTTTTTGTGAGGAATGGGAGGTCAGATATGGTTATTTCTTTGCATTCTGTTTGTTCTAACTCTAGCCATGGGTTTTGGGGATTGTCCCCTTTGATCCATTTGCAAAAGTATTGTAGATGTGATGCTAAATAATAGTGCTGAAAATTTGGTGCTGCTAGACCACCTTGAGCTTTATTTTTTTGTACTTTAAGTGTTTGTAAACTAATTTTAGGATTCTTTTTTTTCCAGTAGAATTTGTTGATTATTTGATTTAATGATATAAACCATTTCTTAGTTGGTTGTACCGGAGTCATGGTGAATAGATAAAGAAGTTTTGGTAGAATACACATTTTAACTGTAGCAATACGACCTATAATGGAAAGCGGTAGGTTCATCCATCGAGTTAAATCATCTTCTATCGTTTTCATCAGTGGATTGAAATTGAGGCTAAACAAGTCAGAGAGGTTCTGGGATATGTTTATTCCTAAGTATGTAATATTATTAATTTTGAACGGTGTAACTTGTATGCTCCTGTCATGCGGTTTCATGTTCAGGGGTAAAACTGTTGATTTCGTCCAATTTATGGAGTAGTCTGATATAATAGAATATTCATTGATGAGTTTAATTATTTCTGTAAGTGATGTTTTAGGATTTTGTACAAATAGTATGTCGTCTGCGTATAATGAAATTTTATGATTAGTGTTAATTGATAGAACTCCGATAATTTTATCATTCTGTCTTATTGCAGCAGCAAGAGGTTCTGTAAATAAGGCAGAAAGTAGTGGTGATAAGGGGCATCCTTGGCGAGTGCCTCGTTGAAGTTGGAATGGTGATGATATTATGCCATTCGTTATGACAGATGCTAGTGGGGTATTATATAGTGTTTTAATCCAGTGAATAAAGCAGTCTCCAAACCCACATTTTTTAAGTGTCATGTAAAGAAAGTGCCAACTAACTTTATCAAAAGCTTTTTCTGCGTCTAATGATACGATTATGGTTTTTGTTTTGTTTTGATTACATAGGTTCATAATGTTGAATAATCGTCTGGTATTATTTGATGACTGGCGTCCTTTGATGAAACCCGATGAAAGGGATGAAATGACTGATTCGAGTCGTGTAGCCAAAGCTTTACTAATCATTTTTAAGTCAGTTTTTAAAAGAGATAATGGGCGATAACTAGAGCATAAAGTTGGATCTTTGTTTGGTTTGAGTAAGACTGAAATTAGTGCATTTCATGTGAGGTGGAATAAAAGAAGTGTTTTTAATTTCTGCCGTCATTCGCAAGAATAATGGTGATATAGTTGACCAGAAATGTTTGTAATATTCTGGTGGGTATCCATCTAAACCTGGGGCTTTATTGTTTGATAGAGATTCAAGAGCTTGTTTATATCCAGTTGCTGATATAGATTCTTCTAATGATTCTCTTTGTGCTGTGGTTAGACAAAAATAAATTGTTAAGAAATGATTTAGTGTCATTAATTTTTGGTTCTTTTGCATTACTGTATAGATGTTTATAAAATGTACGAAAAGTGTCATTGATGTCTTGTAAGGTGTGAAGTGTCTTTCCTTCTGGATTATTGATCACCGGGA
>CM040837.1:33236396-33243896 GCA_022828995.1 Vimba vimba | reverse complement strand
AGAGAGAGAGAGAGAGAGAGAGAGAGAAGAGTCTATCAGCTTTATCCTGAAGGTCAGTGTGTATTTGTGTGCGTCACTTTTCTCAAAACATCACTGTCCCTTTTATAGCTTTTGTGTTTCTCTGGACGCTTTAGACTTAGACTTAGACGCTTCTCCTGACGTTTGGAGAAAGAAAACCCGAAAGAGTCACTCGCTCTGGCTATAACGTGACGGAGAGTGAACTCATATCATCTGACGAGAGACTCTAGAGGAAACGCAGAAACTAAACCAGAAAACATTTGAGCTTGAAATAAAATAAGTGTTAACTGTAATACAATTAACAATTTAAGTGTGTGTGTGTGTGTGTGTGTATATTATTATTATATATTATTAAATATTTTGTATTACTCTAGTTGCTCATTTTTGATTAGTTTAAGTTAAATAAAAAACTATATAGGTATATTTAAAAAGAGACAACAAGATGTTTAAAAACAGCAAAAACTACTAAAAATGACAAAAATACATAATTGCTAAAACTTAATAAATGAAAGTGAAACAGAAAATATGAAAAATCTAATTCGAAATATGAACAAAAACTATAATAGTAAAACTAATAAATATACAAAAAATAAAAATTATATAGACATTTTAAAAAAATACAAAAAAAGTCAAAAATACAACAAATTTAAAACAAAAATCAAATCAAATTCAAAATATAAACAAAATTATAATAGTAAAATGAATAAATATACAAAAATAAAAACTATATAGACATTTTAAAAACAACAAAAACTATTAAAAATGACAAAAATACAACAAAATTACTAAAACTAACTAAAATTAAAGTGAAAAAAGAAAACACAAAAATAAAAATAAAAACATAAAAAACTATAATAGTAAAATGAATATACCAAAATAAAACTATAGACATTTAAAACCAACAAAAACTACTAAAAATGACAAAAATACAACAAAATAAAATTAAAGTGAAAACAGAAAACATAAAAATAAAATTCAAAACATAAAAACTATAATAGTAAAACTAAAAAAAATACAAAAAATAAAAACTATATAAACATACTTAACAAAAACTGCACAAATGACAAAAATACAACACAATGGCTAAAACTTGAACTGAAATGAAAGTGGAAACAGAAGATTAAAATCTAACTCAAAGCATGAATAAACTGATGGTAAAGTGACAGATCTGTGTGTGAGAATCAGTGTGAGGAAAAGCACATGATCTGCGGCTCAAACCCAGTTCAAAGTGAATCTGCTGGTTTGATGTGATTGTGAACAGTGTGTTTGTGGCTTTTCATTAAGTTACAATCACTGGCATGTGTGAGCGGCTGATTTCATCGCATTACAGTCGGAAAACACACGCCAGTCACTTTCACACTCATGCGTTCAGAGTAGAAGTCTACGGACGCTTTCAAAAGCCAAAATGATGTGTTTTAACATAAACAAAAACTATAATAGTACAACTAATAAATATACAAAAAACGAATAAAAATTACAAAAATACAACAAAATTACTAAAACTTGAACTAAAATTAAAGTGAAAAAAGAAAATATGAAAAGAAAAGTCAATTCTAAATATGAACAAAAACTGTAATAGTAAAACTAATACATATGCAAAAATAAAACAATAGACATATTTTAAAACAACAAAAACAAAGTGTAAACAGACAAAAAACTAATTCAAAATATGAACAAAACTATAATAGTAAAACTAATACATATACAAAAAATGAAAACTATATTGACATACCTAAAAAAACAACAAAAACTGATAAAAATGACAAAAATACAACAAAATTGCAAAACTTTAACTAAAATGACTGTGAAGTGAAAAAAATAAAATAAAATAAAAATTCTAAATATGAACAAAAACTATAATAGTACAACTAATAAATATACAAAAAACTAATAAAAATTACAAAAATACAACAAAATTACTAAAACTTGAACTAAAATGAAAAAAGAAAATATGAAAAGAAAAGACAATTCTACAATAGTAAAACTAGTACATATGCAAAAATAAAACATTTTAAAACAACAAAAACTAAATTAAAGTTAAAAACAGACGAAAAAAAATTGCTACAACTTTAACAAACATTAAAGTGAAAACAAAGATTAAAATCTAATTTAAAACATGAATACATTTCAATGTTATTTGTTAAATTTACTAGCAATTTCTGTGTGAGAATTGTTTCTACAGGCTTTTTTGTGTTATATCATATTGATATACCCTCATATCAAGTGAAAGTTTCCTTGTTTAGTGCTTTTATATGTCAAAGTAAATAGTTTTATGGTACTTTAACACTGATCCTGGTTCAATATAAGTCCGACTGTAATAAACCCAGAACAGTTTCTCTTTGTTCCTGTCCTGTAGAGACACTGACCCCAGATCTGTTAACAAAAGGAGTCTTTGATCTGCAATGTTGCCCCACAAAACCCACCGGGTCACTCTCTTAATGACGCTCGTATCCTGCCTGCTGATTGGCTGTGGAACCTGTCAATCAAACTCATCCAACAGCTCTCATCTCTCTGAGTCCCCGGGGTCGAATCGCGTGACCTCTGACCCCAGATCTGCCCAGGGTCGTCCACCGGCGTGTCTCAGCAGGACGTCTATTGAGGGTTTGTTCAAGTACGTGAACACGGTCCTGTCGTGCGTGATCTTCGCGGTGGGAATGCTGGGAAACGCGACGCTTCTGAGGATCATCTACCAGAACAAGACCATGAGGAACGGCCCGAACGCTCTGATCGCCAGTCTGGCCCTCGGGGACCTCGTGTACATCGCCATCGACATTCCCATCAACCTCTACAAGGTAATAATGAGAGAAACACACACACACACACACACACACACAGTCTCTCCATCGACATTCCCATCAACCTCTACAAGGTTAAACTCTAAATATTAATATATGAAAAAATTATTTTATAATATATATATTTTATATATCCCCCCCCCCCCCCCCAATACAGTAAAACTGCACATTTTAGAGTGGCCTTTTATTGTGGCCAGCCTAAGGCACACCTGTGCAATAATCATGCTGTCTAATCAGCATCTTGATATGCCACACCTGTGAGGTGGATGGATTATCTCGGCAAAGGAGAAGTGCTCACTAACACAGATTTAGACAGATTTGTGAACAATATTTGAGAGAAATAGGCCTTTTGTGTACATAGAAAAAGTCTTAGATTTTGAGTTCAGCTCATGAAAAATGGGGGCAAAAACAAAAGTGTTGCGTTTATAATTTTGTTCAGTGTATGTGTATATATATATATACACAATCTAAAAGTATTTTATAAAACAAAATATTCTAATAAGTAGTCAAAATGTATAAATATATATTATATAACTATTATATATTATATATAAATATATTATATATAATTTTAACAAAATGTTATTTAGATGCATAAAACATTATAAATATAAGTGCACATTATATGTAATCATATTTTATATTTATAATATTTTTGCATTATATATATATTTTGTGTAATTTCATTTGACAAAAATATATAGTTAATAGTATTGTGACTTTAATTTAAGTTCTAGTTGGTTTATTTCTGAGGTAAACGTGTGCAGCAGTGCGTCAGACAGACTTATTCTGGGACAGTTATCAGAGTAACACTCATCACATGTTCAGACACACACACACACACACACACACACACACACACACACACACACACACACACACACACACACAGATAAAGGCTCTTCACTGGTTGGTGTTTAAATACACACACAGGATGTCCAGCGTTTGAAGTGTGTGTGTGTGTGTGTTTCAGCTGCTGGCGATGCGGTGGCCCTTCGACGACAGTGTGTTCGGCTTGTTCCTGTGTAAACTCATGCCGTTCCTGCAGAAAACATCAGTCGGAATCACAGTTCTCAATCTGTGCGCACTCAGTGTGGACAGGTAACACACACACACTCTCTCTCTCACTCTCTCTCTCTCTCACACACACACACACACACACACACACTTCATGGACATGCTTCGAAAAGGTTAAATGGTCCAGAAAACACCTGTGCTCCTCACAGTCAAAAATGAGCGCATTGGAAATGAATGAGAGAAGAATTTCCTCTAGTGGAAGCGTTTGGTACTGCAGCCAAACACAATCTCACTGAAAGCTCATTTCTTAAGATATCAACCTCAGATTTAGAACACAAAAAAAGTTCTATAACTTCACTTCAGCAGTAATCGTAGTTTATGTGCATGTCTTCTTATCTGGTAAAAAATGATCCGCCTCATTTGAGTGCATACGTTTTTTAAGCACTGTTAGAATTGATGCGCATCTTGGCGTTTCCATCTAGCTTTTCTTATGCGATGATAACGCAAAATTGGTGGATGGAAACAAACATGCTTTTGTTTATTTTACTTAATATGCTGTTGATGTTTTTTATATATATACACACATGAACCTTTAGGCAATAGGCATAGGCCTATCTGTACAGATATTGAATGGAGATTTAATTGCATGGTATTTGTGTATATTTTCATATGCATATTATTGTTTCCTACTTGAGTTAGTAAATTGGTATTGTTCAATAAAAAAATAAAATAAAATAAAAAACAGTAATGGGAAGCTGTAGTAACTGTACACCATTTACATCGTGTGTTGGAACGCTATAGTAACTTTACACTGTTTACATTGTGTGTGTTGGATCGCTATAGTAACTTTACACCGTTTACCTCGTGTGTGTTGGAACGCTATAGTAACTTTACACCGTTTACCTCGTGTGTGTTGGAACGGTTTAGTAACTTTACACTGTTTACCTCGTGTGTGTTGGAACGCTATAGTAACTTTACACCATTTATCTTGTGTGTGTTGGAAGGCTTTAGTAATTTTACACTGTTTACATTGTGTGTGTTGGATCGCTATAGTAACTTTACACCGTTTACCTCATGTGTGTTGGAACGCTTTAGTAACTTTACACCGTTTACCTCGTGTGTGTTGGAACGCTTTAGTAACTTTACACCGTTTACCTCGTGTGTGTTGGATCGCTATAGTAACTTTACACCGTTTACCTCGTGTGTGTTGGAACGGTTTAGTAACTTTACACTGTTTACCTCGTGTGTGTTGGAACGCTATAGTAACTTTACACCATTTATCTTGTGTGTGTTGGAACGCTTTAGTAATTTTACACTGTTTACATTGTGTGTGTTGGATCGCTATAGTAACTTTACACCGTTTACCTCGTGTGTGTTGGATCGCTATAGTAACTTTACACCGTTTACCTCGTGTGTGTTGGAACGCTATAGTAACTTTACACCGTTTACCTCGTGTGTGTTGGATCGCTATAGTAACTTTACACCGTTTACCTCGTGTGTGTTGGAACGCTATAGTAACTTTACACCGTTTACCTCGTGTGTGTTGGATCGCTATAGTAACTTTACACCGTTTACCTCGTGTGTGTTGGAACGCTATAGTAACTTTACACCGTTTACCTCGTGTGTGTTGGAACGCTATAGTAACTTTACACAGTTTACCTCGTGTGTGTTGGAACGCTATAGTAACTTTACACGGATTACCTCGTGTGTGTTGGAACGCTTTAGTAACTTTACACCGTTTACCTCGTGTGTGTTGGAACGCTATAGTAACTTTACACAGTTTACCTCGTGTGTGTTGGAACGCTATAGTAACATTACACGGATTACCTCGTGTGTGTTGGATCGCTATAGTAACTTTACACCATTTACCTCGTGTGTGTTGGAACGCTATAGTAACTTTACACGGATTACCTCGTGTGTGTTGGAACGCTTTAGTAACTTTACACCGTTTACCTCGTGTGTGTTGGAACGCTATAGTAACTTTACACGGATTACCTCGTGTGTGTTGGAACGCTATAGTAACTTTACACCGTTTACCTCGTGTGTGTTGGAACGCTATAGTAACTTTACACCGTTTACCTTGTGTGTGTTGGAACGCTATAGTAACTTTACACCGTTTACCTTGTGTGTGTTGGAACGCTATAGTAACTTTACACCATTTACCTCGTGTGTGTTGGAACGCTATAGTAACTTTACACGGATTACCTCGTGTGTGTTGGAACGCTTTAGTAACTTTACACCGTTTACCTCGTGTGTGTTGGAACGCTATAGTAACTTTACACGGATTACCTCGTGTGTGTTGGAACGCTATAGTAACTTTACACCGTTTACCTCGTGTGTGTTGGAACGCTATAGTAACTTTACACCGTTTACCTCGTGTGTGTTGGAACGCTATAGTAACTTTACACGGAATACCTTGTGTGTGTTGGAACGCTATAGTAACTTTACACCGTTTACCTTGTGTGTGTTGGAACGCTATAGTAACTTTACACCATTTACCTCGTGTGTGTTGGAACGCTATAGTAACTTTACACGGAATACCTTGTGTGTGTTGGAACGCTATAGTAACTTTACACCATTTACCTCGTGTGTGTTGGAACGCTATAGTAACTTTACACGGATTACCTCGTGTGTGTTGGATCGCTATAGTAACTTTACACCATTTACCTTGTGTGTGTTGGAACGCTATAGTAACTTTACACGGATTACCACGTGTGTGTTGGAACGCTATAGTAACTTTACACCATTTACCTCGTGTGTGTTGGAACGCTATAGTAACATTACACGGATTACCTCGTGTGTGTTGGATCGCTATAGTAACTTTACACCGTTTACCTCGTGTGTGTTGGAACGCTATAATAACTTTACACTGTTACCTCGTGTGTGTTGTGAATCTGTAGTAACTTTACACCGTTTACCTCGTGTGTGTTGGAACGCTATAGTAACATTACACGGATTACCTCGTGTGTGTTGGAACGCTGTAGTAACTTTACACCATTTACCTCGTGTGTGTTGGAACGCTTTAGTAACTTTACACCATTTACCTCGTGTGTGTTGGAACGCTATAGTAACATTACACGGATTACCTCGTGTGTGTTGGAACGCTATAGTAACTTTACACCGTTTACCTCGTGTGTGTTGGAACGCTATAATAACTTTACACTGTTACCTCGTGTGTGTTGTGAATCTGTAGTAACTTTACACCATTTACCTCGTGTGTGTTGGAACGCTATAGTAACATTACACGGATTACCTCGTGTGTGTTGGAACGCTGTAGTAACTTTACACCATTTACCTCGTGTGTGTTGGAACGCTTTAGTAACATTACACCGTTTACCTCGTGTGTGTTGGAACGCTATAGTAACTTTACACTGTTACCTCGTGTGTGTGGTGCAGGTATCGCGCGGTGGCGTCGTGGAGTCGCGTGCAGGGCGTCGGGATTCCCCTGTTCACGGCGCTGGAGATCGTGTGTATTTGGACGCTGGCGGCAGTGCTGGCGGTTCCGGAGGCCATCGGGTTCAAGATGGTCAGTTTCGAATATAACAACATCACCATCAGAACCTGCATGCTGAAGCCAGAGACGCCCTTCATCACGGTGAGAACAATCACTTCTGTTCAGATCGGAGTTATTCATTATTCCTTCATAAAAAAATCAAAGCTTTAAAAAAAA
>CM040837.1:33228896-33233896 GCA_022828995.1 Vimba vimba | reverse complement strand
TGTGTGTGTGTGCGTGTGTGTGTGTGTGCTAGAGTTCTTACTAGATCAAGAAAATATGATCATATAACACCGATTTTATCATCACTACATTGGCTACCTATAAAGTTCCGTATTAATTATAAGGTATTGCTACTGACTTATAAAGCCCTAAACGGCTTAGCTCCAGTCTATTTAACGGATCTTCTATCACCCTATAATCCATCGCGCTCTTTAAGATCAATAAATTCGAGGCTTTTGGTCATACCTAGGATATCCAGATCAACCAAAGGAGGGAGAGCATTTTCGCATTTGGCTCCAAAACTCTGGAATAGCCTTCCTGATACTGTTCGTTGCTCGGACTCACTCTCCCAGTTTAAAACTAGATTAAAGACGCATCTTTTCAGCCAGGCATTCATATAATATTGTTAATCTCACAGTTTCAAACTACAATCCGGCCTCTAGTTCATAAACGCCAGAGGAGAACTGGCCCCCGACTGAGCCTGGGTTCTCCCAAGGTTTTTTTTTCTCCATTAGGTCACTTGATGGAGTTTTAGGACACCATTAGGTCACTTGATGGAGTTTTTCGGTTCCTTGCCACTGTTGCCTTTGGCTTGCTCAGTTGGGGATATTTGGGGATATTTAATTTTATTCTATCAATCAATAAATTCCACTAGAAACAAACTTTGTTGTATTATTTTATTTTAATACTGTGAAGCTGCTTTGATACAATCTGTATTGTAAAAAGCGCTATACAAATATACTTGATTTGATTTGATTTGATTTGTGTCTCCAGAGGCGTGAAGTGGCTAAAGCTGTGTTCTCTCTGGTGTTGATCTTCGCTCTCTGCTGGTTTCCGCTTCATCTGAGTCGAATCCTGAAGAAGACGGTTTATTTCCAGAACGACATCGGCCGCTGCGACCTGCTGAAGTACAACACACACTCACTCACACACTCACACACACTCACACACTCACACACTCGCACACTCACTCACTCTCACACACACACACACACACACACACACACACACACACACACACACACACACACACACACACACACACACACACACACACACACACACACACACACAGCTGAAGTACAACACACACACACACACACAGCTGAAGTACAACACACACACACACACACACACACAAACACTGCTGAAGTACAACACACACACACACACACACACACACACACACACACACACACACACACTGCTGAAGTACAACACACACACACACACACACACACACACACACACACTGCTGAAGTACAACACACACACACACACTCACACAGCTGAAGTACAACACACACACACACAAACACACACACACTCACACACACACACACACACACACACACACACACACACACACACACACACACACACACACACACACACACACACACACACACACACACACAGTGTATTAACATTCACTGAAGTTTGTTTTTTGATTTGTGTTTATGTTTGTGTCTCAGTTTCTTGTTAGTGTTTGATTACCTGAGCATTAATCTCGCCACCATCAACTCCTGCATCAATCCCATAATCCTCTATTTCGTCAGCAAGAAGTTCAAGAACTGCTTCAGGGTACGAGCACACACACACACACACACACACACACACACACACGCACACACACACACACACACACACACACACACACACACACACACACACACACTTCTGTCCAGAGCCTGACGACACATGCCTGATTTACCCACAAATTATATTACATTTTTTCCAAAATTCTGTTTTTTTTTTCTGTTCAATTTTTTCTGGATTCCATTTTTTCCATTTTAATTGTTCAGGATTCCGTTTCAATGGTTAAATTAAATGTTAGTAATCAAAAAATAATTAATTAAAAAAGTGAAACGTACTATTTAACAACAATTTATTAAAAGTTTAACAAAAACTATTTTTTTAGTGCCCAATGAAAGTGTTATTTTATTATCTCTGAGACACTGATAATACAGTGCAGTAATGTTTCAATGATGTAATCATCTCTCTCTCTCTCTCTCTCTCTCTCTCTCTCTCTCTCTCTCTCTACCTCTCTCACACACACACACACACACACAGTCGTGTTTGTGTTGCTGGTGTTATCCGAGCGGCTCGTTGTTGAGCAGTGTTGTGCCCCTGAACGGGACCAGTTTCCAGTACAAGAACCCTGATCACAACGGCTTATCAGACCGAACCGCACTGCGCAAGGACAGCTACAACTGACACACACACACACACACACACACACACACACACACACAACACACACACGCACATCACGCACACACACACACACACACACACACACACATATATCACGCACATCACGCACGCACACACTCACGCACACACATCACGCACACACACACACATCATGCACACACACACACACACACACACATCACGCATGCATCATGCACACACACACAACACATGCACACACACATCACGCACACACACACACACACTCATTCTCTCACACACTCACCCACACACGCAAAACTTTCACACACACACTCTCTCTCACACACACACACACACACACACACACACACACACACACACACACACACACACACACAAACACAAACACACTCTCTCACACACACACACACAAACAAACAAACAAACAAACACTCAAACACACACACACACACACACACACACACTCGCTGAACATGATCATGGTGTACTCTATGTGGGAAGACAGACACTAAAGTCATCCAGTGTGAGGATGAAATATGAACATATATATTTATATATATATATTGCTACTGCTCTGATTACTTGTGCCTACTATTATGACAAAGTGCATATTTTTAGATTTTGTACAAAATCATTTTCATTGTTTTCTTTTGTCAATAAACTTAAACTTGGATAACATAATATTTTGAGTTTCTGTTGATTAAATTAATCCTCTTTGTATTATCTCAAATTTTTAGGTTCAATGAACTTATGTTAAGCCAACTACTTTATAAAGTCAAAGCTACAGTTATTTTACAGCATTATGGGGGATTTGTTCCAGCTAATGAACGATAGAAGCAAACAATCAGCAGTGAACGATGCTTTTGAAACCTTTGAGAATCATTTGTTTTGAACGAGTGACTCGTTCGGATCGCGAATCAAACTGCCAGAGTCACGTGACTTCAGTAGCGGAGGCTTCGTTACGTCATAACTGCTTTGACAAGTTTATAAGTTTCAATGGTTCGCCATTAGGGGGCGATGATCTCTGTGAAATATATATTATACTTTCCCATTACGTCAACGCCCCGCCCCCTCTCCGAAACCCCGCCCATCAAAGCCATCTCAGCCAATGGAAGCCTATTTCCTCCACACAAGGCGAAAGAAACATAATTATGACATAAAGTTGAAATTATGACAAACTAAGTCATGTCTATGACATGAAAACTCAAAATTATGATTTAAAGTTAATAACGACAAGTCAAACTTGTTATGTAATGATTTTGACATTTTATCTCATAAATATGACTTAGATTGCCATAATTATAAGAATATAAGAATATAAGAAAAAAATCATGCTTTGATAAATCTTTAATGTGGCGGATATGAGCTTCTGTACATTTCTGATTCTGATTTTTCAAATATATTTGGTCATATAATATATACGGTGTCCAGGACATGATATATTATAGACAGCTAGTCATTATTGTGATGGGAATTGATTGGTTAAGAAACACCTAACCAGTGAAAATGGTTTTTATCTGATCTCAGATCAGTTTTAGTGAGTGGTCTGTTGGTTATGAATCTGTCAGATTATGGTTTTCATTCCCACAGAATTGCCTTGCCATTTTAGTGGGAAAATTAAGAGGCCAGAATTAAGAGGGTCATTAAACAACTGACACGAGACCAGTTTTAATTAATCACAATTATCCTAAGCCACAATTTTGTGTGCAGAGTATAGAAAACTTTTGTTAAATACATTGTTTATTAATAAATAATTAATTTATATGCATTTTGATTATTTTTTTTGCATTAATCACACTTTATATTAGTCAGATATAATGTATTAAAGTCTCCCTGTGGTGTAAATCCAGCTTTTAATGTTGTTTATGTGTCTATGTGGAGTTTTTAATCTGCTTTAAGACAAATCATGTGTAAATTCATAAGTCGACAGCATTGCTGAGTATTTCCTCCTTAAAACTGCAGTGAACCAAAGACAGTCTCAAAAACACGCTTTGAAATCGCTGGTGTTTCTGATGTCACAAACTACCTTGTAACCAATCAGATCAACGTGTGATCGTCAACCAGTGGATCTCTGAGCTGAGTGAGGGAGTGGAGGCGGGGCTCATTTGCATATTCATAGAACAGCGCATACTAAATGAGGCAAGGGTGTCGAGTTACATTCAAGATATTTTAAGGCATGAAGAATTTTTACATTTAAATATGTCAGTTTGGTGATTGAAGATGAGTTTTAGGGGATACAATCATTGACTACAGGAAGTAGTCACTTTATGAATGTTAATTACGTATATTTTGACATCCGACCAGTAGCGCAAACTGATTGCTAAAAAGACATTAAAAGATTTTAGTAACTGTGCTTTTCATCCTATGGAAGTCTTTGGCTTATGAATATTAATTAGATCAAGTGACGTCTGCCCTGTATTAATTTGCTGTAAAACAGGATTTGGTAAAGATTTTACATAATTAATATACACTTCAATAATCATGGTATTGAACAAGATAAGGCATACTTCATAATGGGAAAGATTCACATTCATAAAATGAAATGGTCTGACTCAAAACCTAACTTTTCTTGCTTTAAAAATGATTTCAAGCTTTATTATTCTGTTTTGTGTAATTGCACAAGTAAAAAGACAATTAGAGCTTATAGCATTGTAAGCAGGGATGATGTTGCACCATTTTTCTTTTGTTTGTTATAATTTTGTTCTTGTCCTCTGCCACTGTTTTAGTTTAGTTTTATTTTACTTTGGTTAGTTAGTTAGTATTTTTACTTTAAATATATATATATATATATAAACGGATTTGG
>CM040837.1:33206396-33223896 GCA_022828995.1 Vimba vimba | reverse complement strand
TCTGCTGGTGAAGGTCGGAGTCATTTCGGACAAACACACTTGGGAGTGGGACAGTGTGGAAGCCGTAGCCACTGGACTACAGGTGAAGACACACCCACACGCACACACACACACGCTCACACACGCACACTCACACACATACTCACTCACTCACACACACACACACACACACACACACACACACACACACACCCTCTCACTCACTCACTCACTCACTCACTCACTCACTCACTCACACACATACTGTACTCACTCACTCACTCACACACACACACACTCACTCACTCACTCACTCACTCACTCACACACACACACACACACACACACACACACACACACACACACTCACTCACTCACTCACTCACTCACAACAAAAACACACTCTCACTCACTCACTCACTCACTCACTCACTCACTCACACTCTCACACACACACACTCTCACACACACACACGCTCACATGCACACACACACACACACACACACACTCACTTACTCATTCACTCACACACACACACACACACACACACACACACACACACACACTCACTCACTCACTCACTCACAACAAAAACACACACTCTCACTCACTCACTCACTCACTCACTCACACACTCTCACACACACACACACACACACACACTCGATCACTCACACACACACGCTCACATGCGCACACACACACACACACACACACACACACACACACACACTCTCACTCACTCACTCACTCACTCACTCACTCACTCACTCACTCACTCACTCACTCACTCACACTCTCTCTCACACACACACACACACACACACACCAACTTTTCAAAACCCTTAAGGGAAACTTTTGTTAGTTTCTGGAGTGAATGAAGACATTATTTATTCTTTCCATGAAGTGTTTTGTCTTTGTAAGCGTTGTGTGTGTTTGTGTGTAGGACTTCATTATCTGTATCGAGATGTTTCTGGCAGCGATCGCTCATCACTACAGTTTCAGCAGTCGCCCGTACGTGCGTGAGGATGACGAGGGCTCGTGCTTCGACTCGCTGCTCGCCATGCTGGACGTCTCGGACATACGCGCGGACATCTCAGAGCAAGTGCGCAACGCCGGTGAGAACACACACCAGCTCCTTCATGGGGACACACACAATGAAGATTATAATTACTATGTTATATGGGTAACACTTTACAATAAGGTTCATTAGTTAACATTAGTTAATTACCTTAGTTAACATGAACTAAGGAACTACGCATGAACAATACTTCTACAGCAATTATTAATCATTTATTAAAACATTTACTAATACATTATTAAAATCAAAATTAAAATGGTAGTATTTGTTAACATTAGTTAATGCACTGTGAACTAACATGAACAAACAATGAACAGATGTATTTTAACTAACATTCACAAAGATGAATAAATACTGTATTTAATAAATCATTAACTAAATATTTATTTTAAAGGTGCTCTAAGTAACTTTTTTACCTTAACTGAACACCTTCGTAATCATTGGAATGGTTATATTACTTATTTCGGGTTGAATGGTGGTCGTTTCGCACCCCCCTGGTGCCCGTGAGCGGAAAATACGCACTTGCAACTTTGAGCCGGCGGCCGCCGCGTCAGGAAGTATCGCGTGATATCAGGTCTTGCGATGTAAACAATTGCTTTACGGCCAAAAGAAATCTGCTAAAATGCTGTCATTATTGCGCTCCCTCACGCTGTTCGAACCCGAATGAAGAAGACGTTTTAAAGAATGTCCCATCTGCTTTAATGTCGTTGATCTACTAGCCTCTGGTGTCTGAGAATCACCAACGAGTTTTTACAACAGTGTTGTCAAATATCTATTCCGAAGCTGTGGGGGGAGCTCTAGAGAGAAACCTGCGAGGAAAAAGCGAGAATACAGCGAAGAAATCCCGAAACTACTGAGCCCCGCTTTAAATATTTCCTTTGAAAACATCGTACAAGGTTTTATTAGATCTATTGTACTTCTGGGGACAATTTTCAGCAATTTTTTCTTGAAAATTTTGCTACACTAGCTTATAAATGTCTCATGTGCATTTTTATTTCCAGTATGTGCTAGGGTGTTGCTAGGCAGATCCCAGGATAGTCTCTGTGGTTGCAAGGAAGTTAATTGGTATTACTGTGTACACAAGATGCTTACTAGGGCATTGCTATGTGGCTGCAAGGCAGTTGCTAGGGTGTTTCTCTGCAGTTTTATAGGTTTTTTGGGAGGTTGCTAGGGTGTTTCTAGGCAGTCGCTAGGACGTTCTTAGTGGTTGCAAGGCAGTTGATAGGTTTTATATAGAAGATGGTTGCTTGGGTGTTGTTAGGCAGTTTGCAGGATTTCTGGGTGGTTGTTAATGTGTTGCAAGGCACATGCTAGGATAGTCAGTGGTTGCAAGGAAGTTGATAGGTGTTATACACAAGATGCTTGCTATGGCATTGCTATGTGGTTGCTAGGCAGTTAGCAGGATTTTTGGGTGGTTGCTAGGGTGTTCTTAGTGGTTGCAAGGCAATTTATAGGTGTTGTATCATAGATAGTTGCTAGGGTGTTGCTAGGCAGTTTGTAGGTTTTTTGGGTGGTTGCTAGGGTGTTCTTAGTGGTTGCAAGGCAGTTTATAGGTGTTGTATCGTAGATAGTTGCTAGGGTGTTGCTAGGCAGTTTGTAGGTTTTTTGGGTGGTTGCCAGGATGTTCTTAGTGGTTTCAAGGCAGTTCATAGGTGTTATATAGTAGATGTTTGCTAGGGTGTTGCTATGTGGTTGCTAGGTAGTTGCTTGGGTGTTGTTAGGCAGTTTGTAGGATGTTCTTTGTGGTTGCTAGCTGTTATAGATGGTTGCTAGAGTGTTCAATGATATAAAAATGCTGAGTCAAGTTCAGTTTTTCATGATTTCGCAATTGGGGAAAATTAAGCTTTTTTTGGCGAGAGAGACAGAGCGCATTTAGGCCACGCCCACACGGGGGGGGGGGGGGGGTTCTCCAACCGTCTCCATTGACTTTGTATTGTGTGAAGCTGCCTCCTTGTCATATCTGACTTATAACAAAAAACAAAAACAATGTCTAAAAGCATAAATGTGACAAGGTGTACAGCAAACAAGCTAAAAAAAAACAGAAATAAGTGTTTATAAGCTGTCGAGCGTTTAAGGACACAAAAGTGGATACAGGCAGTTGAGACAGAGCACAACGTGTCATATTACTCTGAGAACTAACTTACGCGCACTGAGGGGAACGTAATCGGCAACACGATAGCTTAGCTTACAGAAATATAATGTATAAAACTGGCATTCGGATATTTGACTTAACAGTGACAAAATCTGCGCATGTTTTCGGCACACAGTGTATTTTTAGCGCATACTGAGTGTCAGAATCCCACAATTTACCCATTCGTTCCAGCCTGTATCCACTTTTGTGTCCTTAAACGCTCGTTTTTTTGGGGTCGACAGCTTATAAAAATTTATTTCTGGGTTTTTTAGCTTGTTTGCTGTCCACCTTGTCACATAGCATCTTTTAGATATTGTTTTGTTTTTTGTTATAAGTCAGAAATGACAAGGATGCAGCTTCACACAATACAAAGTCAATGGAGACGGTGGGCGTGGCTTTCAGATTATGACGCGTGTCGTTCTGTTAACCGTATGTGCCGTGTGTGTGTGTTCTGCAGGACGTACTGTGTTAGGTCGTCCCCGTAAGCTGTTCTTCGGCTCCGACAGGTGTTATATAGTAGATGTTTGCTAGGGTGTTGCTATGTGGTTGCTAGGCTGTTGCTTGGGTGTTGCTAGGCAGTTTGTAGGTTTTTTGGGTGGTTGCTAGGGTGTTGCTAGAATGTCCTTAGTGGTTGCAAGGCAGTTTATAGGTGTTATATCATAGACTGTTGCTAGGCAGTTTGTAGGATTTTTTTGGGTGGTTGCTAGGGTGTTGGTAGGCAGTTGCGCAGCTGACAGGTGTTATATAGTAGATGTTTACTAGGGTGTTGCTATGTGGTAAGTAGACAGTCCCTCCAGTTTTTAAAGATTTCGTAATTGGGGAAAATAAAAATTTTTTTGGCGATCCTGCACAGTTGTCCATTTAACCGTGTGCCGTGTGCCGTGTGTTCTGCAGGACGTACTGTGTTAGGTCGTCCCCGTAAGCTGTTCTTCGGCTCTGAAGTGGATGTTGTTCAGGGTGAACACACGGGTCTGCTCGCCGGGACGTCCCACGAGCGGCTCGACCGTCACTCAGTCCCCGCCTCCCCGAGGGGGGGGTACCAGGGCCTGGGTTACACACACACACCTCACTCTAGCTCCGCCCCCGCCGGCTTCACATCGTCCTCCTGGGAGAGTGACAGCGACTCCGGGCCAGCGACAGCCAATCGGAGCGCAGCAATAGAGTCCTAGGAAAGGGTGGGGTGAGCTATGGGAAAATGAAGACACTCAAACATACAGTGAAGACCTATTCACACCTGGATAACGTATTAATAATGCAAATGTCATTTTATTTTTATTTCAATTAACAAAAATGTTTTAATAGTTTCAGTTAAAGTCCCCCTGTGGTGAAAATCCAGCTTTTAATGTTGTTTATGTGTCTATGTGGTGTTTTTAATCTGCTTTAAAACAAACCATGTGTAAATTCATAAGTCGACTCCATTGCTGAGTATTTCCTCCTTAAAACTGCAGTGAACCAAAGACAGTCTCAAAAACACGCTTTGAAATCGCTGGTGTTTCTGACGTCACAAACTACCTTCTTGTTATATAGTTGTTAATCAGGGTGGGGGCGGGGCTAATTTGCATATTCATAGAACCACGAATACTAAATTAGGCAAGGGTGTCGAGTTACATTCAAGCTATTTTAAGGCATGAAGATTTTCTTTCAAGGAAAAAAAACTTTAAATATGTTATTTTGGTGATCAAAGATGAGTTTTAAGGGATCAAATTATTGACTACAGGAGGACTTTAAGGATAATAACCCTGGAACCTTTTATTATTATTATTATACTGCCATAAAAGTGTCAGAAACTGTAAATCCCAGAGACTCCAAACCTGGTGAGAAACTCAGAAACTCCATCAACCTTCCAACACTAGGTGGCACTATAATAAAAACATATACATTTTTGTTGTTTTTAAAATCTTGAGCTAAAAATGACCAATTGGTGTGAAAAGGCCAAACACACTTTTCAATGTATTAAATATATGAGACCTGTTTTTATTCGGTGCAAGTATTGTAAACCATGTATGTTTAGTAATATTACATATATATATCCTGTTAAATTGTTTAATATATTGTAATGTGGCATCAACTAATGTTTTATCAATATATGTACAAAATAAAATCTCTATTTACTAATTTTATGTTGTGGCTCAAGAGTGGCATCTTCAATATATTCTTTCTACATTAAGCTGGCTATATTGATCTTTTACATTATAAATACATAAATACAAATGCACACACACATATGAATAAACACCACAAATGGAGTTTTAATTTACCACTAGAGGGCAGAATAATATTACAAAAGGCTCATAACAAACCATTTTCTGTGGTCCACGTGACAGACTGTACTGTAAAAATATGTGTACAAAACTTTACATCGACATTAATGACAACAGGTCATAAAACATTTCAAAAATCATCTTCTCCTTTACAGATTCAACAAATTGTAAATGTACAAATACACATCAAAATAAGGCTTCACATCATCTGCAGCCGTTCTGAATATTTGGGGTTGCATTTGATTTCTCAATAGATTCGAGTTCTAGAATTCTCAGTCATTTGTTGCTGAAAATGACAGAATTTAAAGTGACTTCAGTGACAGAATTAAACTGCGGAAATATCAAATGTTCTGAAAATGTTGCAAGCATCATCATGTAACAAACACAGTGGATTAAAATCTCACATTGGCCTAGAACAGTTCCCATTGGCTTCAATACGATTAAACATTTCGACAAATCATGTTTCCCCTGGTTATTCACTGGAACTTAAAACATTTTCAATAGGTGCTTAAAGCCGACATGAAATCAAATTCACTTTCTAAATTCATGTTCCTGGTGTAATTATGAATCTTTCATCAGTGCATGTTATTCGAAGTAAAAAAAAAAAAAGTCTTCATAATATAATAACACTATCACCAACCAAAGTGTCTACATTTTCACCTTAATTCCCTCAGAAGTAACATGAGTTGTAAATGTCGTTCTGTAATGAATGTGTTTTGAGACGAATGCACAGTCACATGAAGGTTCACACAGACAAATAAGATACTTTATGTTTGAAATGTAAAAACTGCCTGATAAACATCTAATTACAGTGATTAATCTATAAACAAGTAATGAAATAAGCCATATAATGTAAAACACAAACCCATGTGAATCTGAATCAACAACAACAACAAAAAAACACACAAAAGGTTTTTAAAGGAATAGTTCTCTCAAAAATTAAAATGTACTTATTATTTACTCACCCACAGGTGCCATACTCTGAGAAATAATAATTCACAAATAAACTATCGATATAGAGCGAGTCACATGGGCGGATGATATTATGCCTTTTTTGTCGTTTTTGGAGCTTGACGGGCGTTTTCTCAAACACAAATCTGATTCTTTTCAAACTGTTTTTATTTTGTGTATGAACAATAATACAGGTTTGGAGCGACATTAGGATGAGAAAATGTGCGTGTTTATTTTGAGGTGAACTGTTCCTTTAAAGTAGGCATTATCATTATACAAATCAAAATGATTCATCAATAAAGGTTCACTTGCACAAATGAGGTCCGGATTGCTTTAAAGTGCCCTATTATGCTTTTTCCTTTCATGTAGTGTGTAATAAAGCTGGAAAAGCTCTGCAAAGTTTAAAAGATCAAAGTGCAGATAAATAAAGTTATTGTCTTCTAAAAGAAGGAAAGTGATTCTGAACGGCCTGAAACGAGTCGTCGATAATTCCAGTCTCACTTCTGCTGAAGCTACGCATGTTTGTAACTAATTTGCATAATGTCTTGATTGGCTGAGCAGCGTCTCTTAGCCCCGCCCTCAAACACTGTAGTGTATCTGAGACTGGAAGAGTTTGGTTCGTGTTGTTCATGTCGAGAAGACGCTGTTTTCTGCTGACAAAGCAAATCCACTTTGATGCATTTCAAAAGGACAAGACTTGCGCTGGTCGACACCATCATTCATATTACTGTGTATCAAGCACTGAGGAAGCATCTGACCAATCAGAGTAGAGTAGACCAATCACAACAGACTGGATCATCTGGCCAATCACAACAGACTGGGTCATCTGGCCAATCAGAGCAGAGTAGACCAATCATAGCAGACTGGGTCAACTGACCAATCACAACAGACTGGGTCATCTGACCAATCAGAGCAGAGTAGACCAATCATAACAGACTAGAACAATGACAACAGACTGGGTCAACTGGCCAATCACAACAGACTGGGTCATCTCTGACCAATCAGAGCAGAGTAGACCAATCATAACAGACTAGAACAATGACAACAGACTGGGTCAACTGGCCAATCACAACAGACTGGGTCAACTGACCAATCAGAGCAGAGTAGACCAATCATAACAGACTAGACCAATCACAACAGACTGGGTCAACTGGCCAATCAGAGCAGAGTAGACCAATCACAACAGACTGGGTCATCGGACCAATCAGAGCAGAGTAGACCAATCATAACAGACTAGACCAATCACAACAGACTGGGTCAACTGACCAATCAGAGCAGAGTAGACCAATCACAACAGACTGGGTCATCTGACCAATCAGAGCAGAGTAGACCAATCATAACAGACTAGACCAATCACAACAGACTGGGTCAACTGACCAATCAGAGCAGAGCAGGCTTTCGGAAAGGAGGGGTTTAGAGAGATTGAATCTTCGAACAAACCGTTTTCAGATTTTTGGAGAAAAGAGCTGATGCTCTAATGTATATTCAATGAAATTGTTTAATCTTGGATGCATGTAAACCTGTTGTAAGAGACTCCAAAACTAAACTAGGAACCTTTAAAATAGCAGAATAACAACGAATCTGCAAATATTTATGAAAATTATTTATGAAAAGATATAATGCATTATATCCAGGACATTTTTAAATAACTCAGATTGTATTCGTCTGACAGAAAAATGGCATATACACCCAGGATAGCTTGAGGGAGAGTAAATCATGGGCTAATTTTCACTTTTGGGTGAACTATCCCTTTAATACTAAAGTGGTCAAGTGACACATTGGCTGTTTACAGTCAAAACCCGGACCGGCGTAGGAAATGATGAAAAGAAGGAGAGATGCGTTTGCATTAGTTTGTTGCTGATGTCAGAGAGGAACTCACAGCCTGAGGTGTTTCAGTCCTCCGGGACGATGGGCGATGGCCGCCAACTCCTTCAGGAACTCTCCGGTGTTTCAGTCCTCCGGGACGATGGCGTGCTCCTGGGCGATGGCCGCCAACTCCTTCAGGAACTCGGCGAACAGGAAGGTGGCGAACACCCTGTCGCGCAGGTGCGGCGGGATCCTGGGACACGGAGGAAGAGGCTTGAGCGGACGACCCGACACGTGTCCGTTCAGGAACCAGCCGGAGCTGTTATTATCCTGCAGGAGAACATCTCGCTCTGACAGGCAGAACACACACACACACACACACACACACACACACACACACACACACACAGTCAAGACAGCTTGATTTATACAGCGCTTTTTACAATATTCAACTCACATTTTTAATATAGCGCTTTTCACAACACACATCATTTCACAGCAGCTTCACAGAAAGAGCATGATCCACATTACAATCTACAGAGATCTGATATCAGAGGAAACTGTCTGAGTTATGCATTTCAGAAATGACCATATATAAAATCACAGTTAGCGAAATATTTATTGATTTAAACAATGTAATAATTTAATGCAGAAACAATGAGCTCATTGAAGTAATGAATACTTGTTTGTGAACAAATGATTATTACAATACAGAGCAGCTTTACAGAGATTACAGGAAAATAATGCAACAATGTGTGTTTCCTGAAGAAAACAGTGTCACAGTTCAGCTGAAGTAAGCTCAGTGATGTTTCATTTTTGTTGTAAAAAAGTTATTAATTTAGTTCATTTATATATATATATATAACCGTTCTGGAGTAAACCGTGATGTCATCGTCCAGCTCAGTTCAGTTCTTATATAATAGTGTCAAAATAAGGATATAAGAAATGCTAATATCTCTAATATAAATGCTAATATCTCTTGGGTCAAAACATGGAAATTGCCAAATAAGTTTTGTGTTAATAACAAAAGTAAAGAAGGGTCTTACAAAATACTTTTTTTATCCTGCTAAGCATGTTTTGGAAAGATTTAAACTTAATGTTTCATGTACCTGTGAATTTTGTGCACTGGAAATATAAACTATTTTGCATCCGTTTTTTCACTGTATTTACTCAAGATTATTTTGGAAAGACTTAGAAACCTTTATTAGTAGAAAACTGAAGTGTGTGATAGAAATGTGTGTATTTTGCTTTTTTTTTACTCAGAATGACAATTTGGAATGTAAAGAACAACATTATACAGTTATTTATTTAGTTAAAAAGATAAAAACAAGTGGGCTCAATGCAAACCAGTTTTTTCACATTTTAAAAATGATTTTGAACTAGATGTAAATCTTTTGGAACAAAAAAAACAACAAAAAAGCGCTGAAAACATGTAATGTAATTTTGTCTATTTTTTTCTTCTATTTTTATTTATTGATTTTCTTTCATTTCCTGGCAGATACTGTAACGTGAATATGTAATACCTCTTGCTCTCATGGCATAGAATTAAAAAAACAAAACAAAAAAAACAATAAAATAAATAAAATATATATATAATGGTGTCAATGCAAGCAGATCAATAATATTGTTGAATATTAAATTAAATTAAATACCCCAACACACTGTTTTAGCATGATAACAGAAAGAGGATCAAATGGGAAGATCCGTACGGGACGACACACACACACACACACACACACACACACACACACACACACACACACACACACACACACCTTGCTCTTTTAAGGCCTGGTCTTTGAGTAGCAGGTACTGGGCGGCTTCACGGACCAGTTCGGGGAAATCAGGACGGGACGCCGCGTGTTGCTCGATCTGAACACACACCGACTGCAGAACCTGCGACACACACACACATGTTCAGCTGTAGAGCATCACATGACACACTGCGGAGGATTCATCTCTGTGCAAAACACTGACTGCACTGTGCATTAGTTCTATACTCTTATCGTGCTTATTCATATTTTGAGTTTATTTTTATTTAACACTTTCTGTTTTCAAGTTTTAGTCATTTTGTTGTGTGTTGTTGTCATTTCTATATAATTATATATATATATATATATATATAAGTTAAACTAAATAAAAATGAGAGATGTTGCCTTGGCAAAAATAAAGTTTACTTTCAAGTGTGAAAATGTTTTTTTTTATTTGGACACCAATTTTAATGGTTAAAATTAAATTTTAGTTTTTTTTAAACCAAATTCTGTGTTTTCTGTTTTAAGTTTTCTGGATTCCATTTTAATAATCAATGATTTAAGAATCAATTCTATATTTTATATTCAACATTATATATAGTAGTTTAATGTAGTACTGACACTAAACATTTTTTTCATGCATATTAATTTTCATTTTGGGTGAACTATACACAATACATATTGATGCATTTTTGTATTGCAATATATTGTTACACCACTGCTTATAATTGTATAAGAGTTGCTGATTCCTAATAAGTATTTTTATTTTCTTATTTCAAACTTAGGTGAAGGATTTGGGCGTTTTGGATATCATCTCTCCCGAACAACGCCAAAGACTAGAAGTGAGTCTTAGCATGTTCACCGGCTTTTGTGATGTATATGTGACCCTGGACCACAAAACCAGTCACATGGGTCAATTTTTTTAAATTGAGATGTATACATCATCTGAAAGCTGAATAAATTATCTTTCCATTGATGTGTGGTGTGTTAGGATAGGACAATATTTGGCTGAGATACAACTATTGAACATCTGGAATCTGAGGGTGCAAAACAATCGAAACATTGAGAAAATCTCCTTTAAAGTTGTTCATTTATGTTGGCGATTGTGCTGCATTCACTCACAAAAATACATGTTTTATATATTTACGGTAGGAAATTTACAAAATATCTTCATGGAACATGATCTTTACTTAATATCCTCATGATTTTTGGCATAAAATAAAAATGGATAATTTTGACCCATACAATGTATTGTTGGCTATTGCCACAGATAAACCCGTGCGACTCGAGACTGGTGACGTGATCCAGAGTCACATATTATTATTATTATAACTATTACACATGTGAAAGCATGCTGGGCGTTGTCTCCGGCACCTGATAGAGCGAGCGCGGGCCGGCTCGGGTGTTCAGCAGAAACCCTCTCAGCAGCGGCTGCGGGAACGAGGCCAGATGAGACAAAATCCCCGTCACCAGCAGATTAACCTCGATCGAGTTCTCCAGCATGTTCTCCAGACGAGACAGCAGGACGCTGATGAACGGCCCTAAACAAACATCTACATTTAATCATTTAGCACACACTTTTATCCAAAGCGGCTCGCAAACGAGGAGAGCAATAGAAGCAGTGCAACTCACTGCAAAACATGCTTTTCTTACTCAGTGTTTTTGTCGTGTTTCCAGTCCAAATATCTAAAAATTCTTAAATCAAGATGCATTTACTAGATGAGTAAAATGACATAAGATATTATGTCCTGTTTTCTGGGGAAATAAATAAAAATGAAGTGAGTTGATGCTTAAAAAAAGCAAAATGATCTGCCAATGGGGAGAAAAATAATGTTGTTTCTGTTTGAATTAAAATGATTTTTCTGACCCCATTGGCAGATCATTTTGCTTTTTTTAAGCAACAACTCACTTCATTTTTATTTATTTCCCCAGAAAACAAGACTTAATATCTTATGCCATTTTACTACTTTAGTAAATGCATCTTGATTTAAGAAATGTTTGATATTTGGACTGGAAACAAGACAAAAATACTAAGAAAAGCATGTTTTTGCAGTGTAGGACAACAACATGTAAGTGCTGTGACCCTTCCCCAGTTTGGTCTAATGCAGTATATGTGTATATGTGTATATATATATACAGTGGTGGTCAAAATTGATGGCACCCCTGATAAATATGATCAAAAATAAATCTGCATTGTTTATCCTTTTAATCTTTCATTCAAAAAATTCACAAAAATCAAACCTTTCATTGAAGTAAAAGAATTGAAAGTGGGGGGTAAATCACATTATGAAATAAATGTTTTTCTCCAAAACACGCTGACCATAACTGTTGGCACCTTGTTATTAAATACTTTTTGCAACCTCCTTTTGCCAAGATAACAGCTCTGAGTCTTCTCCTATAATGCCTGATGAGTTTGGAGAACACCTGACAAGAGATCAGCAATCATTCCTCCTTACAGAATCTCTCCAGATCCTTCAGATTCACAAGGTCATGTTGGTGCTTCTTCTCTTCAGTTCACCCCACTCATTTTCTACAGGGTTCAGTTTAGGGGACTGGGACAGTCATGGCAGAAGCTTCATTTTGTGCTCAGTTACACATTTTTGTGTTGATTTTGATGTTTGTTTTGGACCGTTGTCCTGATGGAAGATCCAACCACGGCCCATTATAAGATTTCTAGCAGAGGCTGTCAGGTTTTGATTTTTTATCTGTTTGTATTTGCTAGAATCCATAATACCATGTATCTGAACAAGAAGTCCAGGACCTCCAGCAAATAAATAGGCCCACAACATTAAAGATCCAGCGGTATATTTAACCGTAGGCATGGGGTACTCTTAATCCCTGTGTGCACCAAACACATCTGCTGGGTTTGCTGTCAAAAAGCCCTTTTTTTTCGTTTTATCTGACCACAGAATCCGGTCCCTTTTGAAGATCCAGCCGTGTCTGACCACTGAATATGCTGGAGTTTGTTCTTGGAGGAGCGAAGAGGATTTTTCTTGAAAACATCCCAAACAACATGTGGGGATGTAGGGGTTGTTTGATTTTTTTTTTAACAGGCGTTCTGACCCCAAGACTCAACTAATCTCTGCAATTCTCCATCTGTGATTATTGAAGAGTCTTTCATCCTCACCGTCCATTAAGACAATACAGACACACATCCTCTTCCTGGCAGATTCGTAACATCTTTAGTTGATTATAACTTCTTAATTATTGCCCTGATGGTCAAAATGGGGATTTTCAATTCTTTAGCTATTCTCTTATAGTTTCTGTTTTGTGATGGTCAACAATCTTTTGCTGCACATCAGAACTATATTCTTTGGTTTTACTCATTGTGATGATTAAGGGAATTTGGCCTTTGTGTTTCCTCATATTTAAACTCCTGTGAAACAAGAAGTCATAGCTGGACAATTTCATGTTCTTAGTCACCCTGGTGTGCTAAATAAAGGTAAATATTAATGAGAATATACTTCAGAGATATTTTCCTCATAAAAAATTCTAGGGGTGCCAACAGTTATGGTCAGCGTGTTTTGGAGAAAAACATTTATTTCATAATGTGATTTACCCCCCAATTTCAATTCTTTTACTTAAATGAAAGGTTAGATTTTTGCACATTTTTTGAAGGAAAGATCAAAAGGATAAACAATGCAGATTTATTTTTTACAGCCATTTTTGATCATATTTATCAGGGGTGCCATCACTTTTGACCACCACTGTATATATATATACACATATACACATATACTGCATTAGACCAAACTGGGGAAGGGTCACAGCACTTACATGTTGTTGTCCTACACTGCATTCGGCCGTTTCTGAAAATGTCCACGGACTCTTTACACTCTTTACAAACACCCGCTTTGATTGTTTTGTTCCAAACTCCACCTTTATTCCACACAAAACCTCCTCATATTCAGTGTTGGGTATTTAAAAATAATGCATTACAATATTGGGACACAACTTGGTTAGACATATGGCTTTGATTTTATAGCAATTTTAGCATAGAAATTATTGGTAACACTTTTTTTTTTTTCAGTTTCCTTGTTACATATGTTACATGTACTTACCATAGTAATAACAGTAAATTATACATAATTACATGCAATTAACCCTCAACCAAACCCTAATCCTACCCTAACCCTATAGTAAGTGTATGTTACTTAATATTACTCAGAACTTTAATATATAATTACACTGTAACAATGACACCTTAAAATAAAGTGTAAACAAATTATTTTATAAAATATGTATATTTTGTATAAAATAAAAATGTTTAGTGCAACACATTTGTTTACACTGCTTTTGCAATAATCTGCTGATTATCTTCTTTAAAAAGAGAATTACGTAGTATTCATGAACTAAAACTATTTAAGGGGTGATTTTCACATCTATTCACGCTAAAGCTTAAAGTGTGGAGGACCCTGTGGTGAAAATCCAGCTTTTAATGTTGTTTATGCGTCTATGTGGTGTTTTTAATATGCTTTAAGACACACCATGTGTAAATTCATAAGTCGACAGCATTGCTGAGTATTTTCTCCTTAAAAATAAAGCTTTGAAATCGCTGGTGTTTCTGACGTCACAAACTACCTTGTAACCAATCAGATCAACGTGTGATCATCAACCAGTGGATCTCTGAGCTGAGTGAGTGAGTGGAGGCGGGGCTCATTTGCATATTCATAGAACCGCGCATACTAAATGAGGCAAGAGTGTCGAGTTACATTCAAGATATTTTTAAGGAAAAAACGTTTAAATAAATTTTAAAGGATACAATTATTGACTACAGGGGAACTTTAACAGTCTCAAAGCATCGTGACATGACTGACCTGTAAACGAGATCCCGTGTTTCCCGCTGTGGTTTCTGCTCAGTTCCTCCTCATCTTCATCTTCACCTTCATAATCATCACAGAAAGAGCTGAAATCCTCCTCCTCCTCCTCCTCACACATCCACTGCTCGTGCTCTTCATCCTCCTCGTCTTCCTCTCCGCCCAGATCTCGAATGAGCTCAAGACACTGCGAGATAAAGTCGTCCGCGGGCGTTTTGCTCTCGATGCTAATCTGCTCTAGATTATTAGCATCATCTTCAAGCTTCAGTTTCGGTTCTTCAGAAGCATATCCGTTTGCGAAAGCGAGTGGCTCAGATTCATGATTAACTGGATTAGTATCGTTAGTGATGTGATTAGCGTGCGTAAATTTGTTCAAACCGTTTTTGACGGATATCCGCCGGTCGTCTCGCGTATCTTTTTGCGCGATGAGATTATAAACAAGCACATCGTCCTGAAAGTCGGACTCCTCGATGTAAGATCCTTTAATGAGCATGATTGCACTTTTACGCATTTCTTGAATGTGTTTCGGGGGCTCGTCCGGGATCATGTTTTCTGGGATCGGCTCCTCGTCCGGCGAGGCGTCGTAAGTGTCGTCCCACTCGAGCTCGACTCGTTCGCTGGTTTCCGACGCCGGATGGGGTGTGTATGTTTGAGTTGAGAGAGGAAGACTCTCGTCCTCTTCCTCATATTCGTTCGGTGACGGATTGAGACCGTCGTAGGGATTCGACCACACGGCACACGCCTGGACGCCGACACACACGGCCCTGCGCCCGTCATACAGGTAATGAAGATAGTTCTTATCCATCAAGGGCTCGGAAGAAGTTATTCGGGAAAATCCCACACTGTCCCCACCTGAGAACAGATCCTCCATTCCTGGAGACACGGACGCATTAAATTAATCAAAAGTGACACTTATTATGTAAAAAATATTCTATTTCAAATAAATGCTGTTCTTTTGAACTTTCTATTCATCAAAGAATCATGAAAACAAATGTTTGCACAACTGTTGATAATAATCATAAATGTTTCTTGAGCATCAAATCATCATATTAGAATGATGGTAATACTTTACAATAAGGTTCATTAGTCAACATTAGTTAACTACCTTAGTTAACATGAACGAGTGTGAGTGTGAAAAACATGAACATAACAAGAACAAACAATATTTCTACAGCATTTATTAATCTTAGTTAATGTTTATTTTAACATTTATTAAAATCAAAGGTTGCATTTGTTAACATTAGTTAATGCACTGTGAACTAACATGAACAAACAATGAACAGCTGGATTTTTATTAGCTAACATTAACAAAAGATTAACAAATATTGTAACAAATATTGTAACAAATGTATTGCTCATTGTAAGTTCATGTTAGTTAATACATTAATTAATGGTATCTAATGAACCTTTTTCTAAAGAGTTACCAATTAATCAAAAGTGGCAGTAAAGACTTATTATATAGCCTAACAAAAGATTATATTTCAAATAAATTTTGTTCTTTTGAACTTTCTATTCAAGAATCCTGGAAAAAAATCTTTGCACAGAAATATGAAGCAGCAAAACTGTTGATAATAATCATAAATGTTTCTTGAGTATCAAATCATCATATTAGAGTGATTTCTGAAGGATCATGTGACACTGAAGACTGGAGTAATGATGCTGAAAATTCAGCTTTGATCACAGGAATAAATTACACTTTACTATATATTCACATAGACAACAGATGATTGAAACTGTAAAATATTTCACTTTTTTTACTGTCTTTTTTTTTTTTTTTTTTTAAATACAAAAATCTTACCGACCCTTGAACGTTTTATGTTTTAACCCTCAAACAAACTAAAAACGCAATTTTTACAGAATTATAATAATTAAATAATATAGAATTTTGGGATGTCAATAGGATAAAAACAGAATTTAACACAATATTGTACTGTATTTCTGATCAAATAAATGCAGCTTTACTGAGAATAAGAGGCTTCTTTCAAAAACATAAAAAAATCTTGAAGCAGACATTTTTGAAATGTAGCGTAGCTCTATGAATAATACAAATGTTTAAATTGCATTATGGATATTCAAGCAAAGTATTGCTGAAATTGCAAAAGTAAATTAATTTGCTAATTACATTTTATAAATATCAAATTAAATATGCCATACACTTTGCCTAAAGTAGCATGCATGTGCACGAAATCATGAACTTCATTACCCATGTTCCCCCTCAGCAGGCCCTCGGTGACCTTTGACCAGAGGATGTAGTCGGGTTTGGGAGGCGGAGCTAGAGAGGGTTTGGGAATGAAGAACGAGGGAGTGAGAGAGAGAAGTGCAGATGCAGTGATGGAGTAACAGTCTCTCTCTCTCAGTCTGTGTCTCTCAGCACACGTCAGATGCGAGCAGGGGATCAGATACCTGAGGGAAAACACACTCGACATCATGACATCACTCTAGGGAAGCACTGACTGAACACTAGCTACTACTGGAATCATTTCACAATTATGGATTAACAAAGACATACTATTTAAATTAAAAAAAAAAAAAAAATTTCTTCTATTTTTATTTATTTATTTTCTTTCATTTCCTGGCAAAAAACAAACAAACAGCTGCTATTGGTCAGACACACAGAAGGCCCCGCCCCCAAACTCACATCATTGGCTGTGTTAGGCTGTTGAACATCTCAATGGTTTGAAAGCGCAGTAACACTTTTTAATAAGTCAAGCTATTAAAACTA
>CM040837.1:33201396-33203896 GCA_022828995.1 Vimba vimba | reverse complement strand
AGTCTCTAATGCTTATCAAGGCTGCGTTTATTTGATCAAAAATACAGAAAAAAAAACAGTAATATTGTGAAATATTATTACAACTTAAAATAATAGTTTTCTATTTGAATATACTTTAAAAAAGAATTTATTCCTGTGATCAAAGCTGAATTTTCAGCATCATTACTCCAGTCTTCAGTGTCACATGATCCTTCAGAAATCACTCTAATATGATGATTCATTATGAGTGTTGGAAACAGTTCTGCTGCCTAATATATTTGATGAATAAAAGGTTCAAAAGAACTGCATTTATTCAAAAACAAATAATTCTAATAATATAAATCTTCTTTACTATCACTTTTTATCAATTTAACACATCCTTGCTGAATAAAAGTATTGATTTATTTCAAAAAAGAAAGAAAAAAAATGACTGACCAGTAGTGTATATTGTTGTTACAAAAGATTTCTATTTTTTAAAAATGTGCTTTTTTTTTCTTTCTTTTTTTTTACTTTTTATTCATCAAAGTATCCTAAAAAAGTATCACAGGTTATGAAAAAATATTAAGCAGCAGAACTGTTTCCAACTTTGATAATGAATCATCATATTAGAGTGATTTCTAAAGGATCATGTGATAGACTGGAGTAATGATCCTGAAAATTCAGCTTTGCATCACAGAAATAAATGATAACTTAAAGTATAATAAATTGAAAACCAATTATTTTAAATTGTAATAATATTTCACAATATTACTTTTTTTTCTGTATTTTTGATCAAATAAATGCAGGCTTGATGAGCAGAAGAAACTTCTTTCAAAAACATTAAAAATAGTAATGTTTCCAGACTTTTGACCTGTACTGTATCAATATATCTTTGTGGGCCCCTGTGACTCAGTTCCACTATTACCCCCTGTCTGACGCCCCTGTGTGTGTGTGTGTGTGTGTGTGTGTGTGTGTGTTACCTTGCACACAGTGCAGCAGAAGTGCAGTGAGTTGAGGAACTGAAACAGCGCTGGAACCTGCAGCCAGTCGTGTTTCTCCAGGCAGAACCAGCCGTCACTGTAAACCTCCAGTTTAGCCGGCAGACCCGAATACAGACCACTGAGACCTGTGGCCAACACCTGCACACACACACACACACACACACACACACACACACACACACACACACACACACACATTAAACTACAGTTAACAGCAGGGGCGCGGGAAGTGCTGTTTTTTCACAGGATTGTAAATGCAGCGCATTTCATTTACATTTAGTAATTTTTAGCATTTAGTAATTTATTATTTATTATTATTTAAAGACTTAATTTATGTCCCGTAGACCGGACGTTGCATTACGATTGAAAGCAGTGCCAATAATGACAAAAATGTGATGTGCAGTCTAATGTCCGGGTGTGTGTGTATATGCTGTTCAAACGCGTGTTCTCACCAATACGCTTGTTGTGTTTTGACGAGTTTTATAGACTTGATATTGTTTTATCTGGGCTTTAATAATGTTCTCAAAACATTAGCACAAAAATGTTATTCATACATCGTTTATGGAACTTTTTTTCCTGAAACAGTTTATTTAGTTGAACATTGGTTTAACATTTTTTAAAAACATTCAGAAAATACTTTCATAATTTAATGGGAGTGTTAGCAAAACATTCTAAGAGCATATTTGTGTTAGCTGAGCACACGGATATGCAGATCCACACATCTGTATGATGCAACACGTCACAGAAGAGTCTTCATGTTGTATTGTGTGTGTTTAGCGGGACATGAGCACATGTAGTCAGAGCCGTTAGAGCCAAAACACCCATAATCCATCAACAAAAACCTGCACATGACTGGGATTAAACTCCAGCAGAGATTAATACATGCAGTATGAGGGAGAGAAAACACACACACTCTCACTCACACACACACACACACACACACACACACACACACACTAGCCCGACCACTAAACCTACCCATAACACACACACACACTCACTAACCCGACCCCTAAACCTACTCATCACACACACACACTAACCCGACCACTAAACCTACCCATAACACACACACACTAACCCGACCACTAAACCTACCCATAACACACACACACACACACACTAACCTGACCCCTAAACCTACCCATAACACACACACACACACACACACACACACACACACACACACACACACACTAACCCGACCCCTAAACCTACTCATCACACACACACACTAACTCGACCACTAAACCTACCCATAACACACACACACACACACACACACACACACTAACCCGACCACTAAACCTACCCATAACACACACACACACACACACACACACACACACACACACTAACCCGACCCCTAAACCTACTCATCACACAGACACACACACACACACTAACTCGACCACTAAACCTACCCATAACACACACACACACACTAACCCGACCACTAAACCTACCCATAACACACACACACACACACACACACTCTAACCCGACCCCTAAACCTACTCATCACACACACACACACACAC
>CM040837.1:33153896-33196396 GCA_022828995.1 Vimba vimba | reverse complement strand
CACCAGAGACAGCTAATTCTCTAGAGAGACCCACTGTATTTATTCATTTATTAGGATAAATTGTGTTTATTTATCTATTTATTTATATTTAATATGCTACATATGACATGATCTATACATATATGTTTTGTTTGTTTGTTTTATTATTTATATATAATATGTTGATGCTTTGGCAACATTGTGTTACACAGTCATGCTAATAAAGCTCATTTGAATTGAAAAAATTGAAATTGAAATTGAAATTGAAAATTGATGGAGAGAGAGTGAGAGAGAGACAGAGAGACAGTGAGAGAGAGACAGACAGACAGACAGAGAGAGAGAGAGAGATTTTTAATGTTTAAATCGTTTCTAGTGTGTCAATTTTATGTTGCCATGAAATGTCAGTACAACATATAAAGTCGGCATGAAATGGAAATTCACCATATCTATTTTCTAAATGCATGTTATCAATCTTATTGTGAACAATAAGACTGACAATAACAACAACAATAGACACCCTTGTTTCTGCAGCAACTTAGCATGTTTCCTATAACGTCTGACGTTTATGTTTTACATGCTGTGAGAAAGTCACATAAACACATAAATCTGATCAGAGCACTCACTGATTTCCAGAAATGCGATTTGAATAGAATTGCAAACCACATATGAAAGAAGCTCAAAACAGATTTTTGTAAAAAAAAAAAAAATTAAAAATCGCATTTCATTTCATTTCATGGAAATGCAGAAAAATGGGATTTTGTGAATGTTGCACCACTTTCACCTGCTGGACAACGTGAAAAACCCCACAGACGCGCACTGAAAGAACACACACACCTGACCTTTAACCAAGTTTACTGTAATTCTGGTCTGACAGTGTGTGTTGGTACGGAGGATGAGTTCAATTCATCAGGCATTGCGTGCTAAAAACAAATATGTGGAATATATACCAAAATCATATTTAAAACATATCTTTATAAACATAAATGTTAATTTTTATTAACTGAAGCAAGTCATAAAGTCTGTTGAGAGAGACAGAAACTATCTAAAGTTCTGTACAAAAAAGCCCTTTCTAATATTGCGAGAAGCTGAAAATACAAGATTAATCTCTATTTCTGTCCCAGATAATCTGAGGGTCTGCAAAGCTGATTTTACGTCAGTTATGCGTTTTGATCTGATCTCGTGACCATCACTATAGAGAATCACACACAACTGTGTTCATGTTGCATTACTTCTGTTTCAGTGTTTCACACTTCTTTTTGTCAAACACTTGTGTCTGTGCATCTTTCTTTCAAACAAATATCACTTGCTTTGATATTTTGTTATGGCACTGCGACACTTTTAAGAGTCCAAATATTTTTTGAATTCAGTATACTCATATTCAACATCAGAGCTTAAAATCCATCTTTTAATGTTGTTTATGTGTCTATGTGGTGTTTTTAATATGCTTTAAGACAAACCATGTGTAAATTCATAAGTCGACAGCATTGCTGAGTATTTCCTCCTTAAAACTGCAGTGAACCAAAGACAGTCTCAAAAACACGCTTTGAAATCGCTGGTGTTTCTGAGAGTAGTATGAAGCTGCAGACTCGGAGCCTGCATCTACAGTCCCGCACCCAGAGTCCCGCATTCTCAGACCCCTCGTTTTTCGAGACAGCGCCTCCTATCAATCGGATAAATATTTGAAGAACTTAAGCCGAAACGCGAGTATGTCAATTTTATTTAGCGAATCATAGGCTACTCATTCGATTTCTTTTTTAATCAAACTACTTTATATCTCATCGATACACCAACATATGAATAGTCCATTTAATATTTGTAAAGATAGTTTGTAACAAAATTTGAGCCGTTAATGTATGTTTTTTCGCCTTTTTTTAAAAAATATCAAAATATTAAAAAATATTTTGATAGCTGTTAGCCTTTAACCTTGGACTTTTTGTAGACAAGCCATTGTAAAAATTGTATTAAAATTAGTTTACATTAAAGTAGACCAATTAAATACATTAAGTGTGTTAATATCAAAGAATGTCATCATTAATTATTTAATCAGATTTACCTTTTGACCTTTTTTTAATTACCGGACCTTTTCTCCAAAAACTATAAATGCAGGAGTAATTATTTTACTTTATATAATTTATGTAGACTAGGCCTACCTAAATTAGTTCTTATAAAACGTAAGTATTAAAATTAATCAATATTAATTTAACTGTGATATGAAGTTGTTGCCAGCCATTTACAACTCATACAATTGCCTAATAATCAAATTTACTATGCCTTCACTATATATTAACCAGTCTATATTAACATGTGAGCTAGAATGTGTCATTTGGCCTTTTGTTTGGGTTCCTTCTTTTAATTTGTATTGACTGAAATGTTTTATATATTAATTTATTTATTTATATGGACAGGCCATCATTCATGGCCTATGTGAGATGCAGGCATTATTCTGGCAGGAGGCTGAGGAGGTGTTCCTCTGTGGCCCTACTTATCACCCTAGGTATGCTTGTAATTTGCATTTGCAAAAAAATAAACAAAAAATAATATATATATATATATATATATATATATATATATATATATATATATATATATATATATTATTACACAATATTTTTGACAATGGCATTCATCTTTTATTTTAGTGAAGTCGAGGAATTTGACAGAGCGATTGCAAAAAGAATGAAAAAAGAAGAAACATTCGCCTATATACCAGAAAGTAATTATTTTAGCTTATGCATTTACATTACATTTCACATTTATTCATTTAGCAGACGCTTTTATCCAAAGCGACTTATAAATGAGGAGTTTTTTTTAATGCAATTGAAGATGAAAAGTAAAGTCACTAACACAATTCTTTCTTCCTTTTTTCTTTGCTTTGTCCTGTTTACAGCAAGATGATGTTTAGGTGATCGTTAAATAAAGTACAGAATTGTTTATTATTGGTGTTTTGTCTACTCTTATTTGAGTTTTGCTTTGCATTTAAAATATCAAAAAACAGGTTTGGAATGTTAGCATGGTATAATGTTAATTAGACCATTTGAACTGAAAGAAAATTGGAATTTGAATAAAAAAAACATTGTAGCAATATAATATCACAATATTTTTCAGAAGGTAGTTCAATCTGTAATTGTATCCCTTCCATCAGTAATTTTCTTTCAATTACACCCATGCTCAAAAAATAACTACTGGGTAATTTGTTAGTCAGAGAACACAATGAGTTTTTCTGGCACATGCATTAAGCAGGGAACGCAAATATTTATTTGGATCACTTTAAATAAAACGAGACCGTAATATTGCATCCTATTGTTTTCAATGGCATTTAAGGGTGTTATACGATCTTCGAAACAGTAGGAGGCGCTGTCTCGAAAAACGAGGGGTCTGAGAATGCGGGACTCTGGGTGCGGGACTGTAGATGCAGGCTCCGAGTCTGCAGCTTCATAATGTTGGTTTCTGACGTCACAAACTACCTTGTAACCAATCAGATCAACGTGTGATCGTCAACCAGTGGATCTCTGAGCTGAGTGAGTGAGTGAGTGGAGGCGGGGCTCATTTGCATATTCATAGAACCGCGCATACTAAATGAGGCAAGGGTGTCGAGTTACATTCAAGATATTTTAAGGCATGAAGAATTTTTTTTTTTTCTTTTAAATGAAAAAACGTTTAAAAATGTCATTTTGGTGATCAATGATGAGTTTTAAGGGATAAAATTACTGACTACAGGGGAACTTTAAAGAAACAAACTGGTGCATCAGATGCAAAATAATATCAATGTGACATTAACACTAACGCGTTTAATTCCACTTTATTTCTGTTTTCTTTTTCGTCTAATGCAGATTTATATTAATGATAATAATAACTGATTATGATTAACTGGTCAACAACTTTAACCAGTGACTAGACACGTTCGTTCTCTCAAAGTTATGAACAAACAAACGTTATTCCAGTAACGTTAATAGAACGTTCTTTCAAAGTTATCTGATCTTTAATAATGTTCTCAAAACGTTAGCAGCACAAAAACGTTACAACAAAGCGTTCTTTTCCTTAAACGTTTAAGTTGATGTTTTTTAAACGCTACTATGTTTTTCAGAATGTTCAGAGAACATTCAAATGTTACATGTTTGCAAAATGGAATGTTCCCCAACGTTCGTATAAACAAGAAACATTTAAAACGTTTAGAACGGAACATTCAGAAATGATGTTTCATAATGTAATGTGAACTTATAAACGTTCTTAGAATACATGTTGTGTTAACTGGAAAACACCTGTGAATCTATAATTATCCGTTGAACTAATCACCGCTCTTTTAATCACTTAGGCCTATATTTCAGAGTTCAAAGACTTCCACACTATAATAAAGCACAGATTTTAAATCATATATTATTTGAGAGAAGCTTATCTGAGACTCACCAGCGTTCCTCCAGTGACGCAGGGTTACTTCTGCTGTTCTGCTGTTAAACTGACCCGCAATTCTCCTAATCTTCTGGATGATCCATGATTCATGACGCTTCTGTCTTACAAAAAACCCTGTTTAATAATAGTAGTAAAGTCAGTTTTAAATAAGACACCGGCCTTCATGTGTTGAGAAACACTGTCAGAGCAGAACACACAGCAACTCAACAGAGCAACACACTCGCAGAGATTAGAGTGATTAGAGCCTGTGCGCGCGCTCGTGTGCGCGTGCCTGTAAAGCCTCTAATGACAGCTGTCAGTTGTTGTGTGCTCGTGATTTATAAACGCCATTAATGTAGGATAAATCCCGTTTATCTTCGAATAAAACAGATTTTATTAGACAAGAGTTTGTTTGGACGTAGAAACCGGCGCAAAACCCGTCCTCGCTATTCCGTATGATTCAATAAAGCGTGTGTCTAGTCTAACATGTATAGGAAACCGTTACTTCAGTGCCACTTGCACAAAACACACAAATTACTTGCATTAAATGTTTCCCGAACCAGAAACGCAGACAACAGCGACAATGTGTGGAGGATTTGCGCATTTCTGATCTTCAAATCATCAAATCATCAAAATCATCAAAAAAGCCAAACGGGAACCAAACGAATATAGAGAAAGATTCTCAAATTAAACCCACAAAACCAATTTTTGGTCTCCAGAACGTTCTGGAAACGTTAGTTGCCCATTATGAGCCCAGTTGTTCAAAAAGTTTAATCCGGATCAGAATAATCTAGATTTGGAAATCCCATCCCAGACAGCAACATATGTCGGCCCAGATCCACGAGGAGCCAGATGTGGGCCAGATGTGGGCCGGATCTGGGCCAACACTGAGTTGCTGTCTGGGATGTTTTGCTATCCAGAATCAGGAAATCTTACTTTTGTGTATCAAAACAAAACAGGATTGGAGTCAGATATCACTATGAGTGTCAGATATATCTGTAAAGTATAAAAGTAGAAATAACATGATTAAATAGTGGAATTACTAAAAAAAAAAATTATACTAAGGTAACTAAATAAAATTAAGTTCAACTTAATGTGTTTGTTTAAATTTAGATAAAATCTATTGATTGCAACGACTCACGATAATTTTTTTTTATTAAATTCAACGAATATTTTTTTTCAGTTTGGAGTCAGTGTGAAAAACTTAATATAGGCTATAAATGTGAATATATTAGGGCTGTCAAGCGATTACATTTTTATATCTAATTAATTCGGCTACATGATGAAAAAAAAACTTTTGGAAAGAAAAGTTTCGGTAACACTTTACAATAAGACTCATTAGTTGACATTAGTGGCTATTAACTAACAATGAGCAATACATTTGTTACTGTATTTGTTAATGTTTGTTAATAAAAATAAAGCTGTTCATTGTTTGTTCATGTTAGTTCACAGTGCATTAACTAATGTTAACAAGATTTTAATTAAGTATTAGTAGGCTAAATGCTGAAATTAACATGAACAAAGATTAATAAATGCTGTAGAAGTATTACTTCATGCTAACTAATGTAGCTAACTAATGAACCTTAAAGTGTTGTCAAAGTTTCTATAATAATCACACTTCCGCCAGAAACGTGAATGTTTACTTATTTTACACAACTCCCAAATCCACAAATGTGCATCATCATCATCATCATCATCATCATCATCATCATCATGCTATATTTTCTAAATGTCATAATAATTTGTTATCAAACAAGTATTCATTACTTCAATGAGCTCATTGTTTCTGCATTAAATTATTACATTGTTTAGATTAATACATTTTATTTTAGCTAACTGTGATTTTATATATGTGCATTTCTGAAATCCATAACTCAGACAGTTTCCTCTGATATCAGATCACTGTAGATTGTAATGTGGACTCATGCACTTTCTGTAAAGCTGATGTGAAATGATGTGTGTTGTGTAAAGCGCTATACAAATAAATGTGAATCATCATCATCATCATCATCATCATCATCATCAGTGATGTATTGTGTTGGAGTGATTGTTCGTCTTTGGCTCCTCCCCTTTTCTTTCACATGGACAGAAGAACTTCCTGTTGACGCTCGTGCGTCCTGACAATAGATTCTGATACACCAGTCCGAGTTTACATAGAAAAACAGAAACTATTTCACATGACAGCATCAAACTAAACGCTCATCTGAGAGGAGAAACCTCGCGTCCGCTGGATTCAGAGTTTGATCACAGTTGGAGCGAGTTTCCGAGGAGGAGGAATGCCGTTCAGATCTTTGTCTTGGTGTTTTAGACTGTAAATAAACTGTGTTTCTCCCGGTATGGCGGAGGCTCGAGCTGACGAGGACGAGGAGCGAATGCGCGAGCCCGGCGGCGCGAGACGGAGCGCAGGTACGCGCGAGCCAACAAACTTTAATTGTTTTATTTATTTTTTTACATTTTTATTAAATGGTTGAAGAAAAAAAAAAAACCATTAACAACAATTATCGTCATTGTCATAAGATAGCCTAACGCAACGAACAATACAGTTGTCAACTATACACACACTCAGAGCGGAGAGTTGACGTAACATTCAACAACAAAACTGTAGGTTAAATAAATGTGTGTTTCAGGTTACGTGCCACGTTTTCTTTTTATTTCGTTAAATTCAAGTTTTCACCGCTTCTCTAGTTCATTTTAATTGTGCTGTGGTGACAAAACTTGTTTTAACTGTGAATATTCCATGGTTTGATTATTAATATGAGCTCATAAAAACGCATAATAATCATAAATATTTTCAAATATAAAAATAGGCTATATATATATATATATATATATATATATATATATAAAATGTCTGTGTGTGTGTATATATATGTGTGTGTGTGTGTGTGTTACTGTGTGTATATATATATATATATATATATATATATATATATATATATATATATATATATATATACACAGTAGTCAACATTTGAAGTGAATCAAAAGATATACATGAATTTTGAACAATAACCGTTCTTGTCTTAGGACAACTTTTATGAACTTTTTTGATCCACTTCACTAATGTGTGTATATATATATATATATATATGTATGTGTGTGTGTGTGTGTGTGTGTGTGTGTGTGTGTGTGTTTATGTGTGTGTTTGTGTAATGAAGGTTTATTTATCTGTAGGCTGAATGTTGTTTCCTCTTTACTCAGTATGAAATATGAATCTGCTTTGTCCTGGGTGGAAACTAACATATGAATATTAGTTTCACTTTAGTAGCTCAACTTTATTGCTTCTGGGGAATTTCTGAACTGTATGTGAAATGACAAGAAAGATGTGCGATTCAACCCTCGGTATTCATGACATTTAAATATATTTATGAACTTAAACAGAGAGTTATAGTTTCAGCAGTAATGTTTTTACTTATGTAATGTATTAATTGAAGAAAGCAGCAGCCAAACCTGCAGAGTCATGTGACTCGAGCTCCTCACGTGATCGTTAAATATCCACTAGAGTAATTATGTGGTTTCTCTGTTTCTCTGTCTCTGGGTTGTTGTAAATCACAGCTGTAGTTTCTTAGACAAAAGCTCAGTGAGTTTCTCTCGCAGTAGTTCATGTCAGGATCCTGGCAGTGTGAAGGAACTGACTGTAATAGATAGACTGAGAAATGTGTGTGTGTGTGTATAGGCCTATAGACAGAGATATATTCAAGTTTTCTTTACAAAATAAAAAACTTTTTAGGGTTTTAATAGTAACTGCTAGAAAATCTATGGTGTAACTCCATGACATACATTTATGGTGCAAAACATTAGTCATTTGATTATAATTTCCATACTGATGATTTCCATACTCTTAATAAGTCATTCTGGCAATTTGGACAAAACCTCATTTTCATTTCTATTTATGCATTTGCCAGACGCTTTTGTCCAAAGCGACTCACGTTGAATTCACGGTAAACATCATGTTTTGAATCAGTTGTCACTGATAGAGTGTTAAAGGGATAGTTCACATAAATCTGAAACCTCTGCCATCATTTACTCACCCTCGTGTCATTTCTGTGTGAACTTACCCTTTAAATCTGCTGTTGTCACTGTTGAAGACTGTTATTTATGAACACAAACACAGGCTGTGTGATTTAATGATGCGTTCTGACGTGTGTGTGTGTGTGTGCGCTCTTGCAGAACATTCAGACAGAAACAAACCGGATCAGCGCCACTCCAGGTAAGACCAAAGTGTAAAAGATTAGTTTTTGATCGAGTGGCGGAGGAAATTATATTATATTTTGTTTTAATTTTAATTTAGTTTTGTTTGTTTTAATTTGTATATGCAAATTAAAAAGCCTATTTTTAGAATCTTTAATTTTTATTTTTTTTTGAGAATGTAGTACGTTTTAAGTCTTTAAATTACTTTTTATTTTTAAATGACAGTAATGAGACTTACTAAAAACAAGTAAACCAAAAACTCTGGATTTATTTTATTTTAAAATTACAATTTGCGTGGAAAATGTACTACATTGTTTTGAAAATATTGTCACAATGCAAACATTCATAATTATGGAACCTTGTTTCCACCACTAAATAAAAAAGGCAATTCCGACTTTATTTCTCTCAATTCTGACTTTATTCCTCACAATTCTGACCTTATTTCTCGCAATTCCGACTGTATTTCTCGCAATTCCGACTGTATTTCTCGCAATTCTGACTGCATTTCTCTCAATTCCGACTGTATTTCTCGCAATTCTGACTGTATTTCTCGCAATTCCGACTGTATTTCTCGCAATCCCGACTGTATTTCTCGCAATTCCGACTGTATTTCTCGCAATTCCGACTGTATTTCTCGCAATTCCGACTGTATTTCTCTCAATTCCGACTGTATTTCTCTCAATTCCGACTGTATTTCTCTCAATTCCGACTGTATTTCTCGCAATTCTGACTGTATTTCTCTCAATTCCGACTGTATTTCTCGCAATTCTGACTGTATTTCTCGCAATTCCGACTGTATTTCTCTCAATTCCGACTGTATTTCTCTCAATTCCGACTGTATTTCTCCCAATTCTGACTTTATTCCTCACAATTCTGACCTTATTTCTCGCAATTCCGACTGTATTTCTCGCAATTCCGACTGTATTTCTCGCAATTCCGACTGTATTTCTATCAATTTCGACTGTATTTCTCGCAATTCCGACTGTATTTCTCGCAATTCCGACTGTATTTCTCGCAATTCTGACTGTATTTCTCGCAATTCCGACTGTATTTCTCTCAATTCTGACTTTATTCCTCACAATTCTGACCTTATTTCTCGCAATTCCGACTGTATTTCTCTCAATTCTGACTGTATTTCTCTCAATTCCGACTGTATTTCTCTCAATTCCGACTGTATTTCTTGCAATTCTGACTGTATTTCTCGCAATTCCGACTGTATTTCTCGCAATTCTGACTGTATTTCTCTTAATTCTGACTGTATTTCTCGCAATTCCGACATTATTCCTCGCAATTCTGACTTTATTTCTCTCAATTCAAAATTTATTCCTCGCAATTCTGACTTTATTTCTCACAATTCCGACTTTATTCCTCGCAATTCCGACTTTTATTCCTCGCAATTCCGACTTCATTTCTCGCAGTTCCGTCTTTCTCACAATTCCAACTTTATTTATCTCAAGTCTGACTTTATTCCTTGCAATTCTAACTTTTTATTCCTCGCAATTCCAACTTTTTTCCTCGCAATTTTAACTTTATTCCTCCCAATTCCGACTTTATTCCTCGCAATTCCGTCTCTCACAATTTTGACTTTCTCGCAATTCCAAATAATATTTCCTGCAATTATGACTCTTTCTCGCAATTGTGAGATATAATGTTGGAATTGCAAGGAAAACAAAGTCAGAATTGTGAGATAAAAAGTCGCATTTACCTTTTTTATTTTTTATTCCGTGGTGGAAACAAGCTTCCATCCATAATGATCTTGATTTCCTTTGTTTTATTTGTTTCCCTCTCGATTTGGGGTGAAATGTGATCTGAGCCTGTGTTAGTGAGACTCTCTGCAGAGTTCAGCAAGTCAGAAACCTGTTCATTTCTGATCAGAGCTTCATCCGACGGCGGTGAAGCTTTCCATTCATGTCTGAACATGTAAATGCGATAAGAACAGCAAACTCAGCACTAGTTCCTCCAACTCAGAACTGGAAAAACCTGTTATGTTACAGCAGGGAAAAACCATTAACTCTTTTCCTCTATAATCTCCAGAGCGTAATATGATTGTTACATCAAACAAAACTCATGCACATGTGTACAGGGATAACACGCCACATTTTTGGCTTTGTTTTGTGACAAATTTTGGCTTATTTCTGCATGTGTTGATTTACCATGTGTTTGATGAAAGTCAGTTTGGGTGTGGTGTGGTTTGCGTTGTGTAACTGTGAAATGTGTTTCCAGTCATGTAACTGGAAAACTGTCAGGAAAACTGGCCTACAGTTCCTGAATAAATGGAAAAACACACTGAGTCCTTTTGTTTCTCTCGCTTTCCCAGCCAAGGCCCTCTGTCCTCCATCAGAGCTGTCATCAAACGCAGTGAGTAGTGTGTTTTTGTCCTGCACAGCTTGATTTGGTGTGTTGTGTATGTTCTGTCAGATGTTTGCATGTGAGTTTGGTTTTTGTGTTTGTGTTTTTTGTTGGAAACTGCGCAGCATCGAGAACGAGCTCTCAAAGTGACCATCTGCGGGAACGGAGGTCAGTTGCTTTTTCTTTCTCTCTGTGTTTATTTAGGTGTTTTCCAACATGATCTTTGCCTTGATTTGGACTTTTCCTTTAATAATCCCTCTGATATCTGACCGCAAGCTCTTTGCTGGCACTTTTGTCTCATTTGTTAACAAATACAGTTGATTTATTTGGGGCAAAAATTGTTGATTGTGCTGGAATTGATGCCACACCTGAATATTGAAAGTTATTTTAATTTTTGAAATGTTTGTTGATTGTTAAACAAAGTGCAATATTATTTTAAGACGGATTTCGGAAAAAGAATAAAAAACAAAATTGTCTATACATAAATATACGAAATAATGAATGGGCAAAGTTCCATAATTTTTTCATGATTGTATAAAATCACAATAAATTGTTTCAATAAATTGAAATAAATTAATTATTAACTAAAATAAAGTGAAATAAAATATTACATAATTAACCTTATTTTATTTCAGCTGGTTGCCAAAGCAACCTTCATCAAAGTTTAACTTGATGTACTAACTAAAACTGAAAAAATAATAATAACAAAAACTCAACATATTTATAAAAAAAAAAAAAAGAAGAAGAAGAAAAAAGAAGACTAAAACACACAACTAAATTACTAGAAATGTAACTACAATTAAAAAGGAAAATATAAAAATAAAAACTAATTCAAAATATGAACAAAAAGTATAGTATCTCAGTGATGGTGATCAAAACTGGCAGGTTATACTGTAGTTATCATTCAACTCGGCTCTCAAGTCATTATTAAAGGGATAGTTCTCCCAAAAATGAAAATTAGCCCATGATTTACTCTCCCTCAAGTCATCCTAGGTGTATATGACATTCTTCTTTCAGACGAATACAATCAGAGTTATATTAAACAATGTCCTGGCTCTTCCAAGCTTTATAATGGCAGTGAATGGGCGTTTCTGTTTTGAAGTCCATAAAAGTGCATCTATCCATGATAAAAGGTGCTCTTTTATGATGGATAGATGCTCTTTTATGATGGATAGATGCACTTTTATAATGAAGAGATGCACTTTTATGATGGATAGATGCACTTTTATCATGGTTAGATGCACTTTTATGATGGATAGATGCACTTTTATGATGGATAGATGCACTTTTATGATGGACAGATGCACTTTTATGATGGATAGATGCACTTTTATCATGGATAGATGCACTTTTATGATGGATAGATGCACTTTTATCATGGATAGATGCACTTTTATGGACTTCAAAACAGAAACAGCCATTCACTGCCATTATAAAGCTTGGAAGAACCAGGACATTTTTTAATATAACTGATTGTATTCGTCTGAAAGAAGAATGTCATATACACCTAGGATGACTTGAGGGAGAGTAAATCATAATTTTCCTTTTTGGGTGAATATGCCTTTAACTTGCTGTTTTTAGTTAAGCAGGGAATCAGAGTGAGGAAGGTACAGCGGTGATGTTATATAATAAACTTTGTTACTGATTGTCGTCCCGCAGACGTCCAGAAATCACCATCCTCTCTGCTGAACCGCTGCCGTCTAATACGTGGTTCCCAGGGGCTTCTGGGGCGTTTCCCCCGGCCCCGCCCCCAGCCCCGCCCACATGGGCTGCTGCCGCGGCAACGGTGCAGGTGGGAGGAGCTTGAGGATGCGCGTGTAGAACCCGTCATTTATTTATTTATTTGATTGGTTGATTGATTGATTGGTGCTCCTCCTCCCCAGCTCCCGCCTCCTTCATATGAGCAAGTGATCCGAGAAAAGAGCCGAGAACAGAATATTCCCCCTTCGTCTTCGTCATCTTCATCTTCTCGTCTCTCTACCTGCACCATCGCCACACAGACGGACACACACTCCCCCGGCCCACGATCCTCCGCTGCTCGTCCAGGTGAGGTCCTAACTACACGTGAACCCGCAACACGCAGTCTTTTCCATGTTAATCAGAGAGTTTGTCCTAACCAGCCGCGACGGCGACACGCGATGATTCTATTTTAGAAACGGTTTCTATCTCTGCGACGTCGCGCTGGAACAACAACAGAGAGTATGATAATCTCAGGTAATGTTTATGTGCTTTATGTGATGTTAAAAGCATCTGTGTGAGTTTGAATATCATTTTGTGTGTCTTTTATAACCGTACTGAAAGCAACTCACCTTAGATCTTCAAAATAAATAAAAGTAAACGAGCGTTTCAAACTGTCAACTCATTGTTCTGAGACAAGTGTATTCTGTGACAACGATTGTTTCAGTAACTCAGTATGTATTTTTAATAATGTTAAAATGGTGTAATATTCATGAATGTGATTATGTACTTATCTATTTCGTCGCAAGTGCCGGAAGCTTGCTGAGAGAGCCCGCCCACGCGCTCTTCTGATTGGCTGTGATTTTTTTCGTGTCCCATAGTCGCGCCTAGTGTGGACAGACAAATTCGTCGCTGGAATCTTATCGCATCGTGTCTGGTTAGGACATGGTGTCAGGCTGCATTTGCAGAAAAGTATTTCTGTGTTATAGAAATGTGTCTTTTTCTTGCAGTTCACAAACCCCCCAAACCCCCGCGCCCATCGTTGCCTCTCAAACACACATCTGACCCGGGCCGGTCCAACCCGAAGCCTCAAGACGCTCAGCACGAGCAGTGTGGCGTTCAGACGGACTTCGATGACATCACCGGTGACATCAGCCCCATAGGCCCCGCCCCCACCACCAAGTTTTCCACCCAGAGCGACCTTGATGACATCATCGGTGACATCAGTTCCATAGGCCCTGCCCCCACCACCAAGTTTTCCACCCAGAGCGACCTCGATGACATCACCAGTGACATCAGCCCCATAGGTCCCGCCCCCACCGCCAAGTTTTCTACCCAGAGCGATCTCAATGACATCACTGGTGACATCAGCCCCATAGGTCCCGCCCCCACCGCCAAGTTTTCTACCCAGAGCGACCTCGATGACATCACCGGTGACATCAGCCCCATAGGCTCCGCCCCCTCCACCAAGACTTTCACCCAGAGCAACTTCGATTTCCCAGTCGAACCCATGAAAGAGTCGTCGAGGGCTCGTCCCAGACCTCGACCGCGCTCCGCAGCCGTCCTACAACCCGTCGTTCTGGACCAGCCAGTCACGAGGGAGGTCAAAGTTCAGACTCTAGTGCGTCTGAAGGACGACGGGGCCGACAGCGTTTTCGCCGGGTTCGACGACTCTCCGTCGAACATCTCCAGCAAATACCTGCAAGACTTGCTGGAGGTGTTCGGCTCGGACGAAGTGCATGGAGAAAGTCAAGAAAGCAAAGCGAGTGATGTAGAAGATGAGAAAAATGCGGCTGCTTGCTCTGTCATAACACCTGAACCATTAGAACCATTAGAACCGTTAAAAAGACCACAACCACGGCCTAGAACTCAGAAATCCAAACCCCAACTCGCCCCAAAACCATCAGTCTTTGATGTTTTTGACACTACCGTTGAGCAAAACCCATCCAAACCCCTGAGTCCACCAGTACCAGCACCCAGACCCCTCCTGAACAAACTCCAGAGTCCGTCAGAGTCGTGTTCATCCACCAAACCTCCACCTGCCACCCGACCTGCCAGTTCATCTCAGAGGAGAAACTCAGAAGATCAAGCTATGAACACTCCGGTCAAGACGACACCTGTGATGCCGACCGACAGGAACGTCGGAAAACGTGAGTGTTTATGTGACCGGTATGTTGCTGGATCTCTAATTCACTTGCTACTAGGGGTGGCATTTTTATTATAAAAATGGGCGATTTGCATGCAACGAAAGTTTGCTGTGCTTGTTTGTAGGGCTTGTGATAATATATCAATATTACTATAAAATAATAATAAACAAATAATTAAATAATTACCATAATAAACAAAATAAGAAATATTATTATTGTAATATTTCACTATAAAATAAAATAATTGAGTATTTAAGAAACATATAATAGTAACGTAATAACGATAAATAATAGATATAATAAAATATTATAAAATGTACAAATATATAAACAAAATATACAAATAATAGTAATAATATTGTATTTTACAGTTCTGTCAAATTATAATTATATTTATGGCTTTGTTTTGTTTGTTTGTTTGTTTTTATTTAACAGGGACGGATTTAGCTACAGAACACAATTTCATCTGCGTGTTAAAAGAATAAAACTACCAAGATTGTAATTTTGTAAAATCAGCATTTTTAAATGCCCGTTATAAATCAAAAATCTGTCAAAGATTTGATGTGGTGAAGCTCATAAAGTTGTAAAATCCAGTATCAAGTTCATCTGCCTGTTGCTTGTAAACACAACTTTATTCCTGGTGGGTATTATGGGTGTATTTTGAGGTGTATTTTTAATGTGTTTAAATCCAGGTCCATCAGTTCCCAAACACTCCCGGCCGCCTCCACCTGTGCTCAGGAATATGGCGTCCCCCTCACAGGTGATGTTATATTTGTTTATAGCCCACCCTTATGAGGAAGTTTCCATATTAGCATGAGCATTTCAGAAGTGTTTGATGTTATTGATGTTGATGATGATGATGTGTGTATTCAGGCCGCTGTGGACGTTTCCAGAGCCGCCAACACCTCAGTTCCTCCTCTGCCTCCGAGGTACCGCAGCGTTATTCCTCCAGAATGAGGCGTCTGGTTTGTTTTGTCCCATCTGTCATTCTCTCTGTTTGTGTCTCAGACCCAGTGGTGGAAGACTCCTCCCCCTTCGCCCTCCTCCAGTCAAAGTGGCCAAACCTGCAGGCTCCGCCTCCTCCCCTGCTGCGACCAAACAGCTTCCAAGCAGCAGAGCTCCAAAGAGAGCCCCGCCCCTCCCTCCCCGACCGAAACCAGGACATCCGCTATATAAGCGCTATTCTGTGAGTGTTTTTAGAGTATTTGAGAAGAACTCCAGGTCATTCTTATCCTCTGACTTTCTTTGTTCTGCAGAAAATAAAATGAGATCACTGGCAGAATGTACAAGCTGCTGTTTTCCATACAATGAACGATTGAAATGATTGTGGCCCTGCACTTTATTCCAAGTCTTCTGAAGCAGTGTTTTTAATAAAGATGAAATAAAATAAAATATACATTTTAGATGAAAAACTTTGGCCTTGGCAACTAACTGAAAGAAATAAGTTTAAGTTGGAGCACTAAAATTACTTGAATTAAAACCGAGATAAACACAAATTAAAGCCATAAAGAAGTAATCAAAATAACAGAAAATTATTAAGATGTAAAATAAAATGAAAACCAAAAATATAAAAATAAAAGCTAATTCAAAATATAAATAAATGCTATAATAGTATATAAATAATACAAAAATATCGCTGTTATTTGATGTTATGTGTGTATTAAAGGCAAAACACTACCCATGTTTTTCATGCACAATTTTAAGATTTTGGGCTATTTTGTTTCCATAACTTGGTCTTCTTCCAGATTAGTGGAAAGAAAACATCCAAAATACAAATGTTTGTTTATTTTATTGCACTTTATCAATTTGCGTCTATAGATTTTGATTATGATACATATCTTTGAAGAGTTTGTCCTCCACTTCAGCAGCAGTTACAAACACCAAGATTTACAGTGTTATTCCTGACTATATTCTGAAGGTTTTTACTGAAGGGTTTGTTCATATATCATTCACACTGATTTATTTAAAATTTTATTCCTAAAAGTTTTTTCTTGTCTGTTTCACAGTATTTTCTGATTTATGCAGTGATAAAAAGAGATATTCAAAATCCCCTCAGTAAAAACATTTAACTCTAATGTCAACAAAGTCAAACAAGAATTTTAAACCTGGTTTTATCCTTTGTTCATATTTATGTTATGCAAATATATGCAAATAAGTGCAGATTTAATTGGATAATGCATCATTCACAAATTTAAACTTATAATACAAAACAATTGTCTTAATTTACATCCAAAATAAAAAAAATAGTGTTTTTTTGTTGCACTTTATCAATTTGCGTCTATAGAATTTGATCACGATACATATCTTTAACGAGTTTGTCCTCCACTTCAGCTGCAGTTATAGACACCAAAATTTACAGTGTTATTCCTGTCTATATTCTGGAGGTTTTTACTGAAGGGTTTGTTCATATATCACTCACAGTGATTTATATGACATTTTATTCCTAAAACGTTTTTTTTTCTTGTCTGTTTCACAGTATTTTCTGATTTTTGCAGTAATAAAAAGAGATATTCAAAATCCCCTCAGTAAAAACATTTAACTCTAATGTCAACAAAATCAATCAAGAATTTTGAACCTGGTTTTATCCAATGTTCAGATTTATGTTATGTGAATATATGCAAATAAGTACATATTTAACTGAATAATGCCTCATTCTTATAATACAAAACAATTGTCTTAATTTACTGTGATTAATCTACTGGGGGGAATTATGGTGATATTTATTGGTTAACATTTAGTAGTGTCTTGCCTTAACTGGTAATCTTCCTCCTAGCCGCGGCTCTCAAATGTCACTCATGCTCGTTCAATTAAAAAATGATGCCTTTAGACAGGCTTTGGCCAATCGTCTTTGGTTCTCACATGTCATGGTTGAATTGCAGGTTGTTATACTCCAAATTAAAAAACACATCAGCATGTATGATGTTCAGTGAATTAGGTCTGTCCCTAACGCATCATGTCACTCCAGAAGACTTGAAATATAGTGAACAAGTCATGATAACGCCTGTGTGCTTATTGGGAATTTGACTATAAATCACCGTCGACTTTCAGTTCACACATTATATCTAACATTAAATCTCTTTGCGCTTCACAGAAGAAAGAAAGTCATAAAGGTGAGAAAATGATGACTGAATGTTCATTTAAATATATTTAAAGAAGGAAGTCTGTAAATAAAACAGAATTGTCAAACACTGTAAATATGATGTTGTTTATGTGTTTGTGCACTAGAGCAAAGTTCTTCAAGCAGAAACAGAGGAGGAGAATATCAGCAAAGAGCAAGAGGAACCATCGGAGGAAACATCTTTCCATGTCAGTAGTACACACACACACACACACACACACACACACACACACACACACATACACACATATCCTGTTTTTATATCCTGAAATATCTTCTGCTTCAGGAAGAGGAGCAGCTGATTGTCCTCGATGATACAGACATCACAGAAACACAGATGAATACACTCCATGACCTCTGCCCCTCAGAGGTCAAAGGTCAAGATGTGACTGTCGGTGGGGTTCAGCTGGAACACACGCCCTCAGAGCAGCAGATCCAACAAAACATGCAAAACAGGTGAAACATGACGAGAAATAAAAACATTACAATGGATTATAATTTAAAATGAAAAATAATATCTTGTATTTTTTAATTAAAGATTTAATGAATACTGTCTTAGATATATATATATCTTAGATCTTTCAGAAATCATTCTAATAAGCTGATTTGCTGCTATCTTAACTATAAAAAATAAAGTAAACATGCACAATTCCTGTATCAGTTTCTCTCTTCCTCTTTCCAGGTTTGTTGTGGCCCGTTTTGCATTTGAGGGGGAGGAGGGTGAGCTGACGTTCAGTGAAGGTGATGTCATCACTCTTGTGGAATATGTAAATGAGGAGTGGGGGCGTGGCATTCTGAACGGACGAATGGGAATCTTCCCTCTCAGTTTCATCCAGGCTAAAGAGGAAACTGACGTGTTGCCAGGGAAACCGGTTCTGGAATCTCCTGGTAAATAAACATTCTTTATCTGAATATTTATCAACCATGGACCAATCAGGAGTGAGTTTGACAGAAACTGTGGCCTATATTGAAAGCCAGCATTTATTTTTTATATGTCATGGCTGATATTGTCAGTCTACAATGTAGTTTTTAATCATAAATTCACTGTAAGTGAAAGCTTACATGTCTGGCTGAAAAACAAATAACTGTTTATTACTATTTGCTTCTAATATCTTCTTAATCAGACCTATATGATAATAAAAAATCAGTAACACTTACAAAAAGGTTCGTTAGTTAGCATGAACTAAGAATGAACAATACTTCTTCAGCATTTATTAATCTTAGTTAATATTCATTTAAACATTTACTAATACATTATTAAAATCAAAGGTTGTATTTTTGAACATTAGTTAATGCACTGTGAACTAACATGAACTAACATGAACAGCTGGATTTCTATTAACTAACATTAACAAATACAGTAACAAATGTTAACTAATGAACCTTATTGTAAAGTGTTACCAAAAAATCTAATTATCACCAATATGCTTATACTGTAGATATATCATGCATCTCTAGTGTCTGTAAGTAGTTATGACAAATATATAAAAATGGGAAGTATTTGATTGCAAGTGTGTGTTCTCCTGCAGGAGTGAGGAGCAGAGGACGGGCGCTGTTCGAGTTCAGCCCGGAGTGTGAGGACGAGCTCTGTCTGAAGGTGTGTGAGATTCACTATTACAGACTCATTCACAATATAAAGCAATTTTATAAATCGTGATTAATTGAAGAAAACTCTTGAGAAAATACATGAAAAAAATTATAGAATCTGATGCCCAAACATTAGCTTTTCACATGTGAATAGTTAAATATTTGGGCATAATATCGTATTAATTAATTAAACATAAATCAGAATCAGAATGAGCTTTATTCACCAAGTGTGCGCAAACACAAGGAATTTGTTGTGGTTTTATTTAAAATATTTATTTATTTATATTATTTTATTTTATTTATTTTTTAAAATATTTATATATTTAAATAATATACTTTTATTGAATGTATATAAAATATAATTTTCTTAAAATTACATGTTTATAAATAAAATGTTTACAGTAAAAAAGTACAATTACTATATATAATAAAAATATAATTATTATATAATATACATACTGTCATATATTTGTATACATAATATATATTTAATGATATTTACATAATAGTAATTAAAAACAAGATATTTCAATTATTATATAATAAACACTTTCATAATATATATAATTAGAATATATATATGTGTGTGTGTATGTGTGTAATAAAAATCTAATACTTTATCTAATATACATTCATTTATATAATATATATTTAATGAAATATATACATATGTAAATTAGATCTTATAATTTGAAAAGTAAAAAATATATTTCATAAAGATATTAGAATTACAATATATAGAATAGAAATATTTAAATTACTATATAATATACATATTTTAATTTATATTGCTTACATAATATATTTAATGCAATTAAATATATATATATATATATAGTATATATATATAGTATATATATATATATATATATATATATATATATATATATATATATATATATATATATATATAACAATCTAATAATTATATAATATAAATTTTTTCATTTGTATAATATATTTAATGATATATTAATATAATATATATGAATGATTATATGTATCATTTTATATCTTAAATATTAAAAATATATATTTATATTAATAATTAAACAAATATGAATTAATATTTGTATTAAATGTATATTATACAGACATGTTATATATGAAGGCTGAAATATTCTGGCATGGAAATTCATTGTTCAAAAAGACCTGAGCTGAATAAATCTAAGTACACAAAGATCAACAGCATTTGTAAAAAATCTGTGTGTGTGTGTGTGTAGGCAGGAGACATAGTGTGTGATTTGGAGGACATGGATGCCGAGTGGTTCTTTGGAGAATCCGGTGGGAAACGTGGCATTGTCCCTAAAAACTACATCCAAGTGTTGCTGGACCCCTGAACCCTGAACTTGTCCTGTCATGTGCCTGAGAGCGTTTCTACATTTTGCCTTATTTAGATGTAATACACTTAAAGAAGGTCAGTGACGGGATGTTAGTTAGTGAAGCGTATGGAGATCTCCTGCATTGTACTGACTCCAGTCTGTGTGTGTGTGTGTGTGTGTGTGTGTGTGGCGTATGAATTTGTTTACAGAGTTTTAACCCACATTAAACTCATCCGTTACATAAACATCTCTGTCCTTTTTTTACTTCTCAATCTTTTTGACTCTTTCTGTAGATCAAATTTCAGGATTTTTAAGAGCTGAATGTTCTTTTAATGAAGACACTTGAGCCTGCGACTAACAACGACTCAGAGTTTCAAGTCTCGATTTGGTCAGTCACTTTTAGGGCAGAATAGTGATCTTTGAAAATCTTAAAAACTACAATAGGGTTTCAGCGCTGCACTTGAACCCCTAAAAATGTACAGTTTCACTGTACAAAGGTAAATGAGACCTCGCCTTTACAGCTCTACAGCCTCTACGGCACATTATGGTGAAAAATGTGGATTCACACTTTAAATCGTGTTATTATTAATCTCTGTTTTATTTCAGTTGCCGTTAACACAGAATAAAACACACAGACTCGCGTCTCTGGGTTTATCAGCTACTCATGATGTATTGTTGCAATACAAAACAAAACATGAAATTAATCCATAATTAGAATAATTATGAGGAGCTCTTGGCCCCGAACAGCCACCGTACAAAAGTTAATACCAGTGATACCACAAGCGATCGTTCAGATCGACACTTCAGATCAAATTAAATTAACAATTCTTCTAAAAAAGGAGGCATTTCATGGACACACACACACACACACACACGTTCTCATTCACTGAAGGCTGAAGATTTGGTGTAAAGCAAAGTCATAAAACTACATCAGGCTTGTAACACATTTGGTCACACAAATCAGACTTAAAGAAACATCCAGCAACACAATTCAAATATATCGTTTTCGTTCAGCTACAGACGGTCTCACACTCTCAAACGCTTTCAGGTACAAAGATGCACATGTCTGAAATGAGACTATAATGATGCATCTGAGCAGACGCCAACATCAACATGTATGTACAGAGAGAGAGAGACAGGTAGGACACAGTGCAGTAAAAATAGAGGTCGCTGGTTTAGTTGAAGCCCTGCGTACAAACACTGACCAGAACGGGAGAAAATTATGATCTGTTAATCGGTTTGGAAATTCTTCATGTAAAAATTTCAGTCTGCTTGAAAGAGGTGATGAAGAGCAGAAATAACCGATCAATATGAAAAAACTAAGCAACTAAAATTCTGAGGAAAAAAGTCTGAACTGTGAGATGTAAATTTAGAATTCCAAGGAAAAAAAGTCAAAATTGTCAGATGTAAATTTTGAATTCCGGGGAAAAATGTCAGAATTGTGAGATGTAAATTTAGAATTCCAGGGAAAAAATGTCAGAATTGTGAGATGTAAATTTAGAATTCCAGGGAAAAATGTCAAAATTGTAAGATTTAAATTTAGAATTCCGGGGAAAAATGTCAAAATTGTGAGATGTAAATTTAGAATTCCAGGGAAAAATGTCAGAATTGTGAGATGTAAATTTAGAATTCCGAGTAAAAAGTCAGAATTGTGAGATGTAAATTTAGAATTCCAGGGAAAAATGTCAGAATTGTGAGATGTAAATTTAGAATTCCGAGGAAAAATGTCTGAATTGTGAGATGTAAATTTAGAATTCCAGGGAAAAATGTCAGAATTGTGAGATGTAAATTTAGAATTCCAGGGAAAAATGTCAGAATTGTGAGATGTAAATTTAGAATTCCGAAGAAAAATGTCAGAATTGTGAGATGAAAATTTAGAATTCCGAGGAAAATGTCAGAATTGTGAAATGTAAATTTAGAATTCCGAGGAAAAATGTCAGAATTGTGAGATGTAAATTTAGAATTCCAGGGAAAAATGTCAGAATTGTGAGATGTAAATTTAGAATTCCGAAGAAAAATGTCTGAATTGTGAGATGAAAATTTAGAATTCCGAGGAAAATGTCAGAATTGTGAGATGTAAATTTAGAATTCCGAGGAAAAATGTCAGAATTGTGAGATGTAAATTTAGAATTCCAGGGAAAAATGTCAGAATTGTGAGATGTAAATTTAGAATTCCGAAGAAAAATGTCTGAATTGTGAGTTGAAAATTTAGAATTCCGAGGAAAATGTCAGAATTGTGAGATGTAAATTTAGAATTCCAGGGAAAAATGTCAAAATTGTGAGATGTAAATTTAGAATTCCAGGGAAAAATGTCAAAATTGTGAGATGTAAATTTAGAATTCCGAGTAAAAAGTCAGAATTGTGAGATATAAATTTAGAATTCCAGGGAAAAATGTCAAAATTGTAAGATTGAAATTTAGAATTCCGGGGAAAAATGTCAAAATTGTGAGATGTAAATTTAGAATTCCAGGGAAAAATGTCAGAATTGTGAGATGTAAATTTAGAATTCCGAGTAAAAAGTCAGAATTGTGAGATGTAAATTTAGAATTCCAGGGAAAACTGTCAGAATTGTGAGATGTAAATTTAGAATTCCAAGGAAAAATGTCTGAATTTTAAGACGTAAATTTAGAATTCAGAGGAAAAAAGTCTGAATTGTGAGATGTAAATTTAGAATTCCAAGGAAAAAAGTCAGAACTGTGAGATGTAAATTTAGAATTCCAAGGAAAAAATGTCTGAATTGTGAGATGTAAATTTAGAATTCCAAGGAAAAAGTCAGAACTGTGAGATGTAAATTTAGAATTCCAAGGAAAAAAGTCAGAACTGTGAGATGTAAATTTAGAATTCCAAGGAAAAAAGTCAGAACTGTGAGATGTAAATTTAGAATTCCAAGGAAAAAATGTCTGAATTGTGAGATGTAAATTTAGAATTCCAAGGAAAAAGTCAGAACTGTGAGATCTAAATTTAGAATTCCAAGGAAAAGTCAGAACTGTGAGATGAAAATTTAGAATTCCGAGGAAAATCTGAATTTAGTTTGGAATACATAAACGCACATGTAAAGGAAAATGTGAATCGTATCGTGAAGTTTAAGGTGCATATAAACAGAACTTTCAGAATGTGAAATCGGATTGGACTGTTAGTGCACAAACAAACTGCGATGGTTGCTATGCGGTTGCTAAGCTGTTCTGAGTGCCTATGGGACTTTTTTCACCTGTTTTACCCTTTAATGTTAGAAGTTTCAGCATGTCACTAACACTAAAATATGATTAATATTGATGGCAAACACAGCTGATAACAGGGCTGAAGATGCAGAGAGATGGTGTTCTGGTCTGGTCTCAGTGTAGAGGTTATTGGTGTTGGTCAGGGTTTCTTCTTCTGCGCCTCCAGAGATTTCTCAGTTTACTGCCAGCTGTGATCTACTGTGCCATTCTTTGAAGTTCCTTACAATAACATTTAAGTAACACAGTGTTAGTATCTGATACACAGTAATATATATTTTAAGACTACAATCAGTGAGATTTTTTAGACATGATGTTACCATGGAGATGATCCACCTGTAAAAGAGGAAACGAGACAATGTTTCAGCTGAAGGTAATTATGGGATGTAGTGTGTGTGTGTGTGTGTGTGTGCTTTTCACCTCAGCCTCTGCTGCCATGCTGTTGTGTGTTATTTCTGATTCAACACCGTCTTCCATCTCACACGCCATGTTGGTGTCCATCACAGCATCGTCCTGCTCACACACAAGTTCATGACAACAGGTCAGTTCTGTCTGTGTGTGTGTGTGAGAGTGTATGTGATTGTGAGTGTGTGTGTGTGTGTGTGTCCTCACCTGCACCCAAGGGTGTTCCAGCACCTCATCAGCTGTGTAACGAGCACCAACATTCACTTGTAGCATCTTACCAATTAAATCCTGCAAAAGACATTTAACCAATCAGCTGCTTCGACTGACCTCATGTAACGCAAATCAGCCAATCAGCTCCAGCCCCACACATTTAAGAGACTTCAGCTAAACCTGGATACAAATTTCATGATCTGATTTTAATTCACAAGCTCGAATTCAAACCTATGGGAAATCTATGGAAGCCCATTTCCATCACATGAGACAAACAAATCATGCTTTTCCAAATCTTAATTATGACATTAAAAAGTCATAAAAAGTAAAAAAAAAGAAAAAGAAAAATCTACTGTAATAATTATGACATACTAAATCAAAATTATGACAAAAAGTCATACTTCTGTCAGGACCACTATTGTTGAATACGATTGACAATTAGCATACAGTTTGGATTGGCGGTCTGGTTCTGTTCTGTTCAGCCTAGCATGGATAAGAGCAGCAATAACCCTCATTAGGGGAAACACAACAGAACCAACATGAATGTATTGCAGATATCATTCATTCATTTTAATGAATCTTAATTTGAGAATTTTAGTCTGATTCAAGGGGAATCAGAATGCCAAATCGCTCCTGAGAGACGCGAGAGCAGCTGATAATACTGAAGGAGACAAAAATACTGTCAAAAAGTCGAAATTATGACACTAAATTAAAATTATGACAAAAAGTCATACATGCGCGGACCTTAGCAGAGGCGCTGATGTGAGTGTGAGTGTGTGCGCAGACCTTAGCAGTGTGTGTGTGCGCAGACCTTAGCAGTGTGTGTGTGTGTGTGTGCAGACCTTAGCAGAGTGTGTGTGTGCAGACCTTAGCAGAGGCGCTCATGTGAGTGTGTGTGTGTGTGTGTGTGTGTGTGTGTGTGCAGACCTTAGCAGAGGCGCTCATGTGAGAGTGTGTGTGTGTGTGTGTGTGTGTGTGTGTGCAGACCTTAGCAGAGGCGCTCATGTGAGAGTGTGTGTGTGTGTGTGTGTGTGTGTGCAGACCTTAGCAGAGGCGCTCATGTGAGTGTGTGTGTGTGTGTGTGTGCAGACCTTAGCAGAGGCGCTCATGTGAGAGTGTGTGTGTGTGTGTGCAGACCTTAGCAGAGGCGCTCGTGTGTGTGTGTGTGTGTGTGTGTGTGTGTGTGTGTGCAGACCTTAGCAGAGGCGCTCATGTGTGTGTGTGTGTGTGTGTGTGTGTGTGTGTGTGTGCAGACCTTAGCAGAGGCGCTGATGTTGTCCCAGTACGGGGAGGGGAACTCCAGTCGTCCCAGTAAGATCTGCTGGAACAGCTCCTCCTGCTGGTTCCTCTCGCTGCGGAACGGAGGAAACCCACACAGCAGAATATAGGAGATCACACCCGCCGCCCAGATGTCCACCTTCAGCCCGTACCTGACACACACACACACACACATGCTTTCACCAGGGAATCAAACTCCATGTCGAGTTGCAGGAACTAGTGCTGAGTTTGCTGTTCGTATCGCATGTTTTGTTGGGAGATGTTCAGACATGAATCGAAAGCTTCACCACTCTCGGATAAAGAGAAATGAACAGGTTTCTGACTTGCTGAACTCTGCAGAGAGTCTCACTAACACAGGCTCAGATCACATTTCACCCCAAATCAATGAAAGAAAAAGGTTTTTGTATCAATAAAACGAAGGAAACCAAGATCATTATGGATGGAAGCTTGTTTCCACCACAGAATAAAAAATAAAAAAGGTAATTGCGACTTTTTGTCTCACAATTCTGACTTTGTTTTCCTTGCAATTCCAACATTATATCTCACAATTGCGAGAAAGAGTCATAATTGCAGGAAATGTAGGAATTGCGTGGAATAGAGTCGGAATTGCGAGAAATAAAGTCAGAATTGCGAGAAATAAAGTCGGAATTGCGAGAAAAAAAGTCGAAATCGCGAGAAAGTCAGAATAAAATCTCAAACGCACACACGCACATACTCACACACACACACGCACATACTGACACACACATGCACAGGCACACTCTCATACTAACGCACACTCTTCTGCAGAAAAATAAACGTAATACAAAAGAAAGCAAGTTTATTTTTCTGACTCCATTGGCAGAACTCCATACACACTTCATTTTGACCAACGTTTCAGTGTGCAGTGTATAAGTGTGTGTTGTAGAGTTTCACCCGCTCTCTGCGATGATCTCCGGCGCGACGTACGTCGGCGTCCCACAGACGGTGTGTAGCGGCCCCTCCACCACTGTAGCCAGACCGAAATCACCCAGCTTCAGAGACTTAGTGCCGTCAGGGTACTCACACACCTACACACACATTACACACACACACACACACACACACAGAGTGAGTGAGAGTGTGAGAGTGTGAGAGAGTGAGTTAGTGAGTGAGTGAGTGAGTGAGCGAGTGTGTGTACCAGCAGGTTCTCAGGTTTGATGTCTCTGTGTACGATGTTCATGTGGTGCAGGTATCTCAGTGCGCCGGTCAGGTTGAACAGCATGGCACTAGCGTCTCGCTCTGTGTACTTCGTGGAGGAAGTGATGGCGTCGAACAGATCACCGCCCTTCTCAAACACACACAACATTACATATGCACTTATTAATGACATGTGTTTTATCACTGAGGTGTCAAGCAAGTTTACTTTTCACTCACTAACTCTCACTCTCACTCTCACTCTCACTCACTCACTCTCACACTCACTCACTCACTCACTCACTCACTCACTCACTCACACTCACTCACACTCACTCACACTTACTCACACACTCACTCACTCACTCACTCACACACTCACTCACAATCACACACTCACTCACTCACTCACTCACTCACTCACTCTCACACTCACTCACTCACTCACTCACTCACACTTACTCACACACTCACTCACTCACTCACTCACTCACTCACACACTCACTCACAATCACACACTCACTCACTCACTCACTCACTCACTCACTCACTCTCACACTCACTCACTCACTCACTCACTCACTCACTCACTCACTCTCACTCACACTCACTCACACTTACTCACACACACACTCACTCACTCACTCACACACTCACTCACAATCACTCACTCACTCACTCACTCACTCACTCACTCACTCACTCACTCACTCTCACACTCACTCACTCACTCACTCACTCACAATCACTCACTATCACTCACTCACTCACTCACTCACAATCACTCACTATCACTCACTCACTCACTCACTCTCACACTCACTCACTCACAATCACTCACTCACTCACTCACTCACTCACTCACTCACTCACTCTCACACTCACTCTCACACTCACTCACTCACTCACTCACTCACTCACTCACTCACTCACTCATTCACTCACTCACTCACTCACTCACTCTCACAATCACTCACTCACTCACTCACTCACTCACACTCTCACTCACACACTCACTCACTCACTCACTCACTCACTCACTCACTCACTCACTCACTCACACTCGCTCGCTCGCTCACTCACTCACTCACTCACCTTTACCAGCTCCATGACCAGATACAGCTCAGTGGGCGTGTCCAACTCCTCAATTAGCATAATGATGCTGGGGTGGTGAACCCTGCGCAGTATCGCCACCTCATTGGCTATCAGGTGCTCCTGTCAACACCAGTCAACCAATCAGAATCTCTGCTGTGGATTTTCACAGTTGTGTTGTGAGTGAACAGGCAAACATGTTTGCCAGTAATCTGAGCCTCTATACAGTACGGAAACTAGTGAAAAATTATTTTGCAAAATAAAATGATCCTGTCAGAAGAATTGTGCGATAACTTTATTATTTATTTTTCTGTATCATCTCAGTGAGGTTTTACGCATGCGCAATAAGGTGAATTTAAGTTTTCAGGCGTTTTTCAAACGTTTCTCATCCACACTGAAACGCTAGTGTGGACGGAGAGAGATTTTAAACGAAAACGCCGTTTTCAAATGTATCCGGATTAATGTAGACGTATAGCCTCAATAACATGAATATCGGGGACAGACGTGCTGATGAGGTCACACTTTAATTAAGAGCCATTTTACTCTTTGAGAAGTTTAAGTGCTACCGGACGGTTTTGAAAGAGGCGCTAAAGATAAAACACACTGAAACGTACCTTTCCGCTGCATTTGGCCTTGTCTATGATCTTCAGCGCGTACTCCTGTCCTGTAGACCTGACATAAACACCAACCACATGAGATGAGCTGATAAATACATCAGTTCTGTAGATAATGTCTTAAATGTGTCCCTTTAGTGTGTGTGTGTGTGTGTGTGTGTGTGTGTGTGATGTAATACCTCTCCACACACTCTCGGACGACAGCGAAGTTTCCATCGCCGATGACTTTCCCCACTTTGTACTTCTCACTGATGACAGACGACTGAACATCATTGCCATTCACTGCAGAGAGAGAGTGTGTGAAAATCAACAGCCAATCAGAACACACCTGGTGTTTCACATGCAGTTGTGAGGGATTTTGGACCAATGAGATTTAACTGTGGGCGGAGCTACTGTAGGGCGGAGCGATATAAAATAGTGAATACTGTGGCAAATTAAGTTTTAATCCTGATTTGATGAAGTTTCCAGAAGATCGTGTTTTAGGCTCTTTTTTAGAGTGTGTGTGTGTGCGTCTGTGTGTGTGTGTGTGTGTGTGAGTATGTGTGTATGTGAGTGTGCGCGTGTGTGAGAGAGTGAGTGTGTGTGTGTATGTGTGTATGTGCGAGTGAGTGTGTGAGTCAGTGAGTTAGAGTGAGTGAGTGAGTGAGTGAGTGTGTGAGTCAGTGAGAGTGTGTGTGTGTGAGTTTGTGTGTGAGTGAGTGAGTGTGAGTGAGTGAGTGTGAGTGTGAGTATGTGTCAGTGTGTGTGCGAGTGTGAGTGAGTGTGAGTGAGTGTGAGTGTTTGTTTTACCCTCCGGAGTGTGCTCTTCTTCATCATTGAGGTCTCTGGAGGGTGTCGGGGATGGAGACGCCTCATGAACGGACGTCTGAGGAAGAGAGATCGTGTCAAACACACATTTAGAGAAAGTGTGTGTGAACAGCTTTCAGTCGCTCACTCACTTTACGGCTGCTGGGAGACTTCGATGACCTCATCGGCGGAGACTCGCTTCTCGGAGCCTCATTGGCTGAAGAACCATGAGCAGAATCTGCATCAAAACTAATGACTATCCAGTGGATTTAATGCTGCATGCAGAGTGTGTGTGTGTGTGTGTGTGTGTGTGTGTGTGTGTGTGTGTGTGTGTGTGTGTGTGTGTGTGTGTGTGTTACCAGATAAAGGTGATTTGGAGCGCGGGACTCCAGGGCTCTTGGTTCCTGCTGTCTTCGGAGGGACCGGCGGTCGAGATTTCTTGCACTCTGAGAAACAGTGTGTGTTGTGTTAGACTGTGTGTGTGTGTGTGTTAGACAGTGTGTGTTGTGTTAGACAGCTGTCAGTCTCTCAAATCTGTCTCACCGTTAACGAACGCGGCCGCGGCGGCCTTCCCCGCGTGTCCAATGGCAGCGTCGTCCTGAGCGTAACGAAACTTCTCCAAACCGCACGCCATGAAAACATCATCATCACCGAAAAAATCCTGCAGACTCGTCAACTACAGAGAGAGAGAGAGAGAGAGAGAGAGAGAGAGTGAGAGTGAGTGAGAGATGGTCCAATACCATCAGGCACTAAAAAACTACAAAATACTAATCAATAAGAAAAAAGAGCTTTACAGATCCAAAGAACTTAACAAAATAGAAGAAGCCATTGACCAAAACGTCTTTTGGAATTTGTGGAATAAATTCAGTCCAAGACAAACTAAAGATAAATTAACAATACAAAATGGTTTGATCTGGAAAAATCACTTTGAATTTTTGTATAAGAATATTGATTATAGTGCAATCACCCCCCAACAACACTCAGTAGTTGAAAAACTCCACCACTTAGAGGAAAAGGTGAAAGACTACCAAAACCCCCTAGATACAGTAATAACACTAACAGAAATACAGAGCCAACTGAAGGCTCTGAAGGCTGGAAAGACTTGTGGAGTGGACAGCATCTGCCCTGAGATGCTGAAGCACAGTAGCCCTACACTGCAGGCAGCTCTCCACAAGCTGTTCAACCTCGTTCTTGAGTCTGGGTATTTCCCTGAGATCTGGAACCATGGACTCATCACCCCTATTTTCAAAAATGGCGACAGATTGGACCCTAACAACTACAGAGGCATTAGTGTGAACAGTAGTCTGGGGAAGGTTTTCTGCAGTATTATTAATGCCAGAATACTGTCCTTTCTCACCAAGCACAATGTCTTAAGTAAAAATCAAATTGGCTTTTTACCAAAATATCGTACATCAGACCACATTTATACTCTCCACACCCTTATTAAAAACTACACCAAAATTAAAAATGGGAAAATATTTGCATGTTTTATAGACTTCAAAAAAGCTTTTGACACAATATGGCATGATGGGCTTTTTTTATAAACTTATCGAAAGTGGGATAGGGGGTAAAGTCTATGACACTATTAAATCACTGTACACAGAAAATAAATGTGCAGTAAAAATTGGCTCCAAAAGAACAGAATTCTTCAAGCAAGGGCGTGGCGTGAGACAGGGATGCAGTTTGAGTCCAACACTGTTTAACATTTACATCAATGAACTAGCAACCATGTTGGAACAATCTGCAGCCCCAGGTCTCACTCTTCATGATACCAACATCAAGTTCCTGCTCTATGCCGATGATCTGGTTCTGTTGTCCCCAACAGAAGAAGGTTTACAGCAGGGCCTGTCCGTCCTAGAGCAGTACTGTCAGAAATGGGCACTGACAGTCAATCTGAAAAAGACCAGTGTTATGGTATTTCAGAGGAGAGCCAGATCTCCGGGAAATAGACAGAGTTACAACTTCACTCTGGGCAACACCAGACTAGAACAAAAGGGTTCATATAATTACTTAGGGGTTGAAATTAGTGCATCAGGGAGTTTCAACCTGGCCATAAACACACTGTGTAATAAAGCTCGGAGAGCTTTGTATGCAATCAAATGCAAATTTGGAAAAACAAATATCCCCGCAAGAATTTGGCTAAAAATTTACAATTTTCTGATAACACCAATAATGCTTTACGGAAGCGAAGTTTGGGGCCCGATTTCAAAACCAGAATTTAAAAACTGGGATAAAACTCCCACTGAAAAACTGCAACTGGAATTCTGTAAAATTATTCTAAAAGTTCGCCCAAACACCCCAAACAATGCATGCCGAGCAGAACTCGGTATATTCCCTCTGAAAATCCAAATCCAAAAAAGGTCAATTAAATTTTGGCAGCATTTAAATCAAGCTGATAAAAATTCCATTGCATACAAAGCTCTCCTGAGCAACCAGCGGGGTTCAGACGTCCACCCCCTGGACCAGCTGGCTCAGAGGTACACGGAGATAAACACAGTAAGTAGTGGACAGACAGGTAGAGAGAGAGACAGGTAGAGAGAGAGACAGGTACACTGAGCATCAGAGTCGCCACAGACACAATCCTCAGTCTTCAAGCAAAAGATTTGAAACTAAATTAAAAGACGAGTATACAGAACAATGGCAAAATGAAAATAAAATACAACACAAACTCCTCTGTTATCAATCCCTGAACAGAGATATCCAATTGGCCGAATATCTCAAAACAAAAAATCCAAAAGAAATACGAATTTTAACAAAATACAGAGTCAGTGACCACGAGCTGGAAATTGAAAGAGGTAGACATTTAAAAGTGTGGAGAGCAAGAGAGGAACGAGTCTGTACTCACTGCCACCAGGATATCGAAACAGAATTACATTTCCTATGTACATGTCCCATATATGAAGACTTAAGAAACAAATATTTCCAAAAATTTGAAAAATATATACCAGGCTTCACTACCTACACTGAGGACAAAAAGCTTCCTTTTTTATTAGGGGAAGATAAAAGCACGGCATGGCTAGCAGCTAAATATGTCTTCTCCTGCCACAATACAAGGCTAAATAAATAAATAAAAATTGTATAAGAGGTATTTATACAAGTTGTATATTATATATATATTTTTATTATTTTGTTTGACTGTATTCTCTTTTTTTTTGGTTTACATTATATATATATATATATATATTATTGTTTCAATGTACCCTTTGAGGGACATGCACAGAATGTGTTTAGTATCTGCTTTTATATCATAATTATCCTGTTTACTTCTATTACTATATCAGATGTATTAACTCCTTGTTGTTGTTTATTGTTCTTATGCTTTGGCAACACAGATGCATTTTTTTTTGTCATGCCAATAAAGCAACATGAAATTGAAAATTGAAATTGAATTGAGAGAGAGAGAGAGAGGGACAGAGAGAGAGAGAGAGAGAGAAAGAGAGAGAGAGGGACAGAGAGAGAGAGAGAGAGAGAGAGAGAGAGGGACAGAGAGAGACAGAGAGAGAGAGAGAGAGAGAGAGAGAGAGAGAGGGACAGAGAGAGAGAGAGAGTTTGTAAGTGTGTGTGAGTGTGTGTAAGTCTGAGTGTGTGTGTGTGTGTGTGTGTGTGTGTGTGTGTAAGTCTGAGTGTGTGTGTGTGTGTGTGTGTGTAAGTCTGAGTGAGTGTGTGTGTGTGTGTGTGTGAGAGAGTGTGTAAGTGTGAGTGAGAGAGTGTGTGTGAGAGTGTGTAAGTGTCAGTGAGAGAGAGTGTGTGTGAGAGTTTGTGTGTGAGTGTGAGAGTTTGTGTGAATGTGAGTGAAATACAAATATTAAAAAACAAAAACTAAAATCACAAATCAAAAAAAATAATGTGTAAACGACAAAATAAAAATGAAACGGAACATAAAAAATTACAGCAAAATCAAAATATTAATAAATAATTTAATAATGCTAAAATAACACCGATCTCAAAATGGCTCCAAATCTAATCTTACTAATATTACTATTATCTGGCTAATATTACTATAAAATATGTCTCTAATATTAAACATGACACAGCACTGTCAAAGAGTGAAGCATTATGGGAAAATGAATGCAGAAATGAACACTGCAAAGGTGCGATCATGAACACACACAGTATTAGCGTTTGGAAAACCCCTCGTCTCTGCAGTGAGAGGCGCTCGGCATACAGATGAACCCTTCACTGAGTTCACTCGAGTGGACAGGGGGAAACCAGGTTACCGTGGTAACCTGACAAGTCTCACACACACACACACACACACACAGTGTCATTAACTGTGAGTATCAGTGCAGAAACAGAGTCAGAGACAGGACGTCCTGGACGATCGACATACAGTGATTGTAGAGAGAGAGAGAGAGACACTCATCCGGACATAATTTAGAGAACGTCTCCCTCTTAAAGTCTCATTTATTATTCATTATCCATCAGCTGTCATTCACACATCAGACTGACCGCTTTCTGTCAGCATAAATTATGCTTATGTTCTTCTTTTGCATGTGATGAAAGCCGATTGAGCTCCAATTACGACCATAAAGCATAATAACTGTGACAGTTTATTGAGTCAGAATGAAATATAAGGAATAATAATATTTTAAATTTATAATAATATATAAAACAAATAATAATAATTTATAGTAATGGCCAAAAGTGATGTCTAAAGAGGATATTTGTTGTTAATGAGCCAACAAGTTCGATTAAACCATCAAAATATGAGGAATATATTTAATATTTTTAAATATGAGGCGAGTAAATGATGACAGAAAGATCATTTCTGGGTGAACTGTCCCTTTAAATATTTTGGTTGGTTTCATGATGCTTTCAGCGACCAATCAGAGTGTTATTTACTAAAATCAGAAACGTTTTTCCTTTGCAGACTTTTCTGTAGTCAATAATTGTATCCCTTAAAACTCACATAAATACAACACATACATTTTTTTTTTCCTTTTTTAGTTAAAAATCTGTTTCCATCTCTGAAATCTCCTCTATATAATATTGTGTTGATGCTGGAGTTTTCAATATTATTGCAATGCTGTTATTTCTAAATAAAACTATTCAAAATCGGTTTCAGAAATTGAAATTTAAATGGAATAAGATATATCAGATGAACTTAAAAAAAAATTTAAATGTTGAAGTAATAAAATTACTAAAACTGAAATAAAATAAATTAAAGCTATACAGAAATTTATATAAAATAAACCCTACTTCGGTTAAAATGAAAACGGAAAATATAAAAGAAAATTCAAAATAATAATAATAATATAATAAAAAGCAGGTTTTCAAGGCACTTAAAAAAGAATAATACACAGATAGAAGTATATAATCTGTCAAATCGATTAATCGCGATTAATCGCATTGAACATAAAAGTTTGTAAATATATATATGTGTGTGTCTATATATTTACATATATAGATATACATACATACACACATTAACAAACGTCTATGTTTAATGGCGATTAATAAACTCATTTTCCGTCCCGAGATGATGTGCGATGTGTACCTGTTTGCCGTCCAGCGTGTAGAGTCTCTTGACCACACCTGAGTCCAGTTTGATGGCCTCGGTGATGTCAGCGAGCACCTGGTCGAACGAGTGCGCCGTCTTCTTATTCAGGAGAATCCTCACGGCCTTCCTCGGCTTCACGCCGCTCCGGATCACCGTCACCAGTTTGGGTTTGATAAAGTCTTTAGACTCCCTGGATTCCCCCGGTGCGCGAGGAGGCCCGGGACGCGAGGCTCCGCCCACTGGCCCCGCCCCCAGGCCAAGCCCCGCCCCCCTCGATCCCCAGTTAGGGTTGACGTTCTTGGTGTAGTCCACCTTCCTGTAGGGCTCGTTCGAGGCGCACACGTAACTCTCACCTGTGGTCGGAGAATGTCAGATTAGTTGGGTTATTGTTCGCCCAGCTAAAATATTTCCTTAAGTCCCCCTGTAGTCGATCATTTTATCCCTTAAAACTCATCTTTGATCACCGAAATGACATATTTAAACTTTTTTTCCTGTTTTTCCAAAATGTCTTCATTCCTTTATAATAGTTTGAATGTACTGTAACTCGACACCCTTGCTTCATTTAGTATGCAATATTTCAACTTGATTGTTTTTATAATCTTTTAATTTGACATTTTTATGTTTTTTTTATTATTTATTTACATTTTACATTTGGTTTTTATTATTTATTTACATTTTAGATTTTGTTTTGTTTTGTTTTAAACTATTTTTTAAAAGATTTTTCTGTTTTATTTTGAAATGATTTAATCTCACATTTTGTTGTTTTATCGTAAAATTACTTTTAAATTTAAATTTGTTTTGTTTTAAATATTTTCAATTTTAATATTTTTTATTTAAAAATTATTTACTTCAAATTTACTTTTTTATGTTTTATTATAAATTACTTTTGTTTATTAAAAGTTTTATATAAATAATATTTAAATTTCCAATTTTTGTTTTGTTTTTAACTATATACAGTGCTATGCATAAGTTTAGACACCCATGCTAAAGTTGACTAAAAAGAGGAATAAAAAATCATCTTTTGGAAATTGAACTTAATGCCTTAATTTAAAAAATTAGGAAAAATCCAACCTTTAAGGACACCAATTTTCTTTGTGAATGAATAATGTATCGTAAATAAATAAATGTTCTTCCTTAAAATACATGGTGCATAAGTCTGGACACCCCTATGTTAAATTCCCATAGAGGCAGGCAGATTTTTATTTTTAAGTATTTTTTTTTATTTTATTTTTAGGATACTATGCATCCTGATAAAGTTCCCTTGGCCTTTGGAATTAAAATAGCCCCACATCATCACATAGCCTTCACCATACCTAGAGATTGGCATGGGGTACTTTCCATAAGATCATCTCTCAATGCAAATCAAACTAGCTATTAGGCTAACTGAAATAAAACCATGCCAATCTCTAGGTATGGTGAATGCTATGTGATGATGTGGGGCTATTTTAATTCCAAAGGCCAAGGGAACTTTATCAGGATGCATAGTATCCTAAAAATAAAATAAAAAAAAATACTTAAAAATAAAAATCTGCCTGCCTCTATGGGAATTTAACATAGGGGTGTACACACTTACGCACCCTGTATTTTAAGGAAGAACATTTATTTATTTACGATACATTATTCATTCACAAAGAAAATTGGTGTCCTTAAAGGTTGGATTTTTCCTAATTTTTTAAATTAAGGCATTAAGTTCAGTTTCCAAAAGATGATTTTTTATTCCTCTTTTTAGTCAACTTTAGTATGGGTGTCTAAACTTATGCATAGCACTGTATGTTTTATTTTAAATTGTTTATTTTATCTCACATTTTCATGTTTTTTTTATAAAATAATTTATTTTTAACTTACATTTGTTTTGTTTGAAAATAATTTTAATTTTACGTTTTGTTTTGTTTGAAAATAATTTATTTTACCTTTACATTTTTATGTTTCATTTCATTATTAATTTCTCATACAAACTCACCAACCCCAGTCTGGGAAACTCTGATATAGAAAGGCCTTTTTTAAGTGGTTTCCATGGTTACAAAAGCAGAGTCGGACCACCATCACCAGACAACTCTGTGCCGGCTAGACTTTATTCCCTGGATGTGAAAATGCTGATGCAGTGATTGATGCTCCTGCTGGTCATCCACTTACTGACCCCGGTCGCCATGGCAACACGACCCCAGGGGTCAAATCAGCATCATTACGTGCCAGGTGTGAACGTGCACATCTGTGCGTACTATAATCCACAGACTGAAATCCCTTATTTTCAGATCAGTCCAGAAACACAAAGCGAGCAGCTGAATCTCTGTTTCTGCTGAACATCAGCTCAAGCGCACATGGACTTCCTCAAGGTCAAAGACTCCAGATGTTTAAGTAAAACATCAGCTGTGTGATTCTCCTGCACGTGTCACTGTTAAACTCCTTTAAATCTCCTACACAATTTCTCTGATAGAGTCTCTTCTGCTCACCGAGGCTGCTTTATTTGATCAAAAATACAGTAAAAATGTGAAATATTTTTACAATTTAAAATAACTGTTTTCTATCAGCATCATTCCTCCAGTCTTCAGTGTCACATGATCCTTCAGAAATCATTCTCTAAATCGCTTTCTGCACCTTTAATTTCTAAATGTTTTTTATTTATTTTTTATCTTAGCCTAAACTTTTGAATGTGCATCGCGTTGAAGCAGCTCAACTGTTTCACCACTGATAATAATCATAAATGTTTCTTGAGCATCAAATCATCATATTAGAGTGATTTCTGAAGGATCATGTGACACTGAAGACTGGAGTAATGATGCTGATAGAAAACAGTTATTTTAAATTGTAAAAATATTTCACATTTTTACTGTATTTTTGATCAAATAAACGCAGTCTTGGTGAACAGAAGAATTAAAAAGCGTAATTATCGCACACCGGTGTGTATTTGAAGTGGGAGGAGCATCGATATATGAATATTCATGACATACTGATACATGCATGTAGATGATTACAACACAAACCCTTCATCTTTAGAAAATTTTGTGCAAAATACACGAATCACTGACTGCAGAAACATGATATATTATAAAGGCCCGACAACTGTTTCAATAAAGGTTTAAAGGACAGCAGATCTGAATGAGCTCGTCTATCAGAGTTAACACACATCAACAGCTCCCGCTAACCGGCGTTAAGTGCACGAGCTGGAGCTATTGATCGTGTGTGTGTGTGTGTGTGTGTGTGTGTGTGTGTGTGGGACGAGACTCTCTCTCTAATGACTGATCAATCAGACTGTGTCGTTCACTGATTAATGATCTAAAGTCACTTACATTCACTCACTCATTCAGGCTCAGCTGATTAACAGAAGCGCTCAGGAAAAATACTCACAAACATATGGATATTTTTTGGACATAAAAAATGATGCCTGTTTAAGTACCGTTAAGATGAACTGTGTCATAATTTTATATGACGAAATTCTCATTATTGCACTTGATTTGTTAATTTACAGTAAATATATTTTAAAATCAATATATTGTATATTATACATACAATAATAATAAATAATACAGTATAATGTTATAAATAATATTACATAATCCCTTTAAACAGATAAATCTGTTTAATATTACAGTATATATATTATATATATATATATTATATATATAATTTGCCATTTTATATATATTTGCCTAACCCTAACCCAATTTGTAATATTGATATATTAAAACATAACATAACATAATATATATATATATATATATATATATATATATAGGCTTATATATATCACACACACACACACACACACACACACACACACACACACACACACACACACACACACACACATATAGCCTATACATTTATAATTGTGTGTGTGTGTGTGTATATATATAATTTGCCATTTATAATTTGTAATTTAGATATATAGAATATTATTTATAATATTAGACGATATTATGTTATGTGTTATGTTATGTGTTAATATCTCAATAGTCTATAACAACTTATTAGTGTATATATATATATATATATATATATATATATATATATATATATATATATATATTTATATATATATATATAGAAAGAAAGAAAGAAAAAGATAGATTTAACTATTTTTAACCATTTCACTGCACACGTTTGTAATATGTAGCCTGAGTGACAGATGAAGAGCCTTGAGCCATTATGGACCATTGCGGGGATTCGAACCTGCGACCGTTCAGCCCTTATATGGTCATAACTCACAGTGACCCTTCCGGCCCTCAACACGCTAATATCCCCATGAGTGTCTGACCTTCCACCAGCTCCTCCAGGCTCGCGATCTTCCTCGCGCCGTCCGCGCTGTAGATGTTGCGCACACCTTGCGGCAGGTGCAGGTTATCCGTGAGCGCGCGCGTCAGCTCGGCCAGGAGCGCGTCCATTGATCTGAAGCGGTCGTTGGACACCGCGTACACCAGACCCTTGAAATACCGGTCCCCGTTCCGGTAGAACCGAACCTTCTTGGCTCGCTTCTCGGAGCTGAGCGTCTGGAGCGTGCGCGTGCGGTAGAAGCTGCAGTTCGCGCTGTGCGCGGGACTCGGTACCAGACTGCTCGCGCGAGAACCCGAGCCGCCCGAAACCGCCGCGCGTTTGGAGCGGTGCGCCTTGTCCCGCTCGTCAAAGTGCTCGAGCTCGATGCTTCTGCTGAGAGACATTTTTCCCGACTTTTCCCAAAGGTTTTTATAACGCTTTTATATCGTTAAAGTCCGCTATTGTCATCAGCGCGAGCGGACGCGCCGCTCTCCCCGCTGCGCGTTTACCGGGCGCACGAGCATCATTTACATCAACACAAAAGCAGCCCGGCGTTTTTTTTTCCGCGTTCAAACGGCCATTCGAATAGAGGATGGGAAATATTCCAGATGATTCTGCTGGAGAATAATAAATGACAAGCTCGGACGTCAGCTGTTGTCCACAAAAACCTGGATAAACAGGAAAATCCTGGTCAAACGGGATATTCCATTGAGACACCGATAAAAAAATCCCGATCCGCCCTGAACCGAAAGCGGTGTGTGTGTGTGCGGTTTTTAGGCGCGCGCCCCGCTGTAACCGGGCAGCATGGCCGTACACGGGAGCGCGCAGCCCGTTCCTCCACCCCGGCGCGCGACACCCCGCTGCAGGTGAGCGTGTGGCGCGCGCATCAGACTCTTCCGCGCGGTCTTAATGCCGTCTGACAAGACAGTAAAAGTGGGTCATACACATCAGAAAATCAAAGTGATGTTTGACATTGCCGTTTTTAAAACATGAAAGTACTGATCTATTTTTATATTCTTATTTGAGTCACAAATAAACTGCAAGATTGCATCAGAGAGAATTCATTTTTAATCGTCTGTTCCAGTGCTTCCACCAGAGGGCAGCCTAACGCTGTTTACACGGTAGTTTATTACAATTGCTTTAATACACACTAAAATGAAAATAATAACACAGTTCGTGAAACCTGAGCAAAACCTCAGCCCAGATCTGCACTACACACACATTCTCAGCCTCACACTCTTTCGCAAAACACTACACACACTTCAGACTCTTTACACTCCACATTAGACACAGAAGTATTTGGCATTTCGAGCCTTGTTTTTAATAATCAGTCGTTAAAAACGGCATTTATTTATTTTATAAAATAAAATAAAGATTATTGAAATAGGTTTTACAAGAAAATACTATTTCATTCTTTATACTTCATTTCAATTCAATTATTTCCACTTTGTAATTGATTGTGAAATATAGCAATTTTTGTGTGGAAATTGTGTCTACACAAAATTTATACATACAAAATGACGGTAACTCTATTTGGTAACACTTTATTTTACAACGTCCTTGTTACATATGTACTTACCGTAGTAATAGCAGTAAATTATGCATAATTACATGGAACTAACTAACCCTCAACCAAACCCTAATCCTACGCTAACCCTATAGTAAGTACATGTAGTTGCTTAATATTACTCAGTACTTAAATATATAATCACATTGTCACAATGACACCTTAAAATGAAGTGTAACTAAAATGACAACACGTTAAAAATGGCAATGCTCAAGTTTATTTATTTCTTTGTTTTGCACTTGCATGAAAATGCACCATAAAGGTTTTTGTTAAATGAGGTAATATTCACCTGGATATCTCAAATAATTATCTCAAGCTTTGTTTAATTAATCCTCAACTCACTAATACTTCACAGAGGAGTTTAATAAGCTCCAACACAGACACTTCATTAATCAAACACAGTCAAACGTGACAAAGAATCTGCACATTTATTGCTGCACATCTAATGCTAATAACGCTGATAAACATCATCATTTATATGACATTAGCCTCTCTTTTTAAAGTTTCCAAGTGACAAAGATCAGAATAAAAAGAAGAAAAGTGTGAGATGATTCATTATTTTGTGCCATAAAAGAGGGAGAAGTATAAATACCACCACTGGTTTTAGAATATTTCAATAGCGTCTGTGTTTCTCATTAGAGAATAAAAACATCCGTTTGTTTCAGATTGTTCACAGTTCAGATTGTCTAAAAGCTGCTGTCAGGATATTTTTAGGATTATCATTTGCATCATAAAGCACAGCTTTGGTCTAAAGGAAAGATGATCACCACTGATGACCAGCCGTTTATATAGTCATTAAACTCCATATCTGAGACTTGACCTCACGGGACTCTTCACTCTTTTCATGGGCTGGGTTTCAAGTTTTCCCTCTCAATAAATAGTTCTGATAGTCCCGTGTTTCTTGGGAATATCCCGGACGAGCCCCCAATATGTTAGATTGAGGCTTCAGATAGCTTTGGTCTACAGGAAAAATGTTTAAAAAATTGAGTGTTCATCAGAGGTGTCCAAGACCTCAGGACTGTTGTCGCACTTGAACCATGAATACACAAAAAAATTAAAATAATAATAATAATAATTAATTAATGGATTCGAGGAGTTTTTGTGGTTGAAATTTAAATAAGTAACAAATCCTTCCGTCTCAGGTCGATTTGACCCCTTAGGAATGAATGGAGTGCGAGGAATGCTTCAGTTCACATAGAAAAACATAAAAATGCTCAAAATTCAAACTAAAAATGCTCAAACTTTACCAAATGACTGTATAATGTCTACATGTGTATCTGAATGCAGACTGAAGAGAACTGACTTTAGGACCCAGAGGAACAGCTCATTTACTCATATAGAGCTATAAGGCCATCTAGAGTCATGAAATATCATGATATATTATTATTTTCCCACAAGAGGTCAGCAAATACACACAATGTAAGATATTTAGAGCTGAATTAAAAGAGTTATGCATGAAATTGTGAGTTATTTTGAATTTAAGTTGAAAGAATGTGAGGAATGTGCTTAAATTATTATGTATTTATTACTTATTGATCAAATCTAGTAATTTAAAGGTAATTAAAATAAAAAATAACAAAATCTCCAAAAACAATTGCATAAAAAAAATGAAGTATAATTTTAGGGTTTCGGGTCATTTTGACCCGCGAGGGAAGGATGAGGGTAAAATA
>CM040837.1:33146396-33148896 GCA_022828995.1 Vimba vimba | reverse complement strand
ACCAGATCATCAGCTCATTAGGAGAGACTCCATGAACTGAACTGAGTGTGTCAGATAAGAGAGACATTCAAAATGTGCAGAGCAGTGGGTCACGAGGACTGGAATTGAGAACCACTGCTTCAGTGTGTAATGTTGCTGTTTGAGCATGAAAAAGTGAGTTATCCTCTATATCAGTGTCAGTGTTTCTGAACTCCTGAAACGCCTCCATTGTAGTCTTGAGTTTCTTCCAGGAACGAACACGTCACAATATTCCTCATTATAATAATTCATGCGCAGAATAAAGGGGCGGGGCCTGGTTGAGTTAGTTAGTAGTGTGTTAAACTGGCAGTTATGGTAAGGGGCGGGACATTTCCCAAACACACTCGAAGCGCTCGACCAATCACAACACACTGATCCAGCCGACCAATCAGAGCACAGTGTGCTTTTCAGGAGGAGGGGCTTCATAGAGACAGGAACTAAACAGAGCGTTACTGACAGACTGACAAACTTTTAAAAAATGAAAGTTTAAAAAAGTTATAGAAGTTTAAGTTTACTGTAAAGCAAATGTAGTGTACTAAACATTTATTTTCTTTTAAACTAAATGTATATTTTACTAAATAATTTTGACTCTAAGATTGCTATAAAAACAAAGCCAAATGTCCAACCAAGTCGTTTTCCAAATTTAAAATTGATTTCACAAAAAAAGGATTTTATTCAGGCGCTCTCCTGTCACAAATTAATACATTTCTGTCACAATATCACTTCTAGCACAAAACAGCAGCCACATATGAAACCTTGAGTCTCAGACCTTTCCAATCAAGATTAGAAAAAGATTTGAAAATAGTAATGTTATAATATATTTTTTGAAATATGAAAGATGATGAAAAATTGTGATAGGTAAAAAGGCAATACAAAAGCTGACAGTTAACAGGTTAATGTGAATAAAACATGCCTGTCACTCACCCAAAGAGGCCAATCCCTGGATGCCACAGCTAGCCCCGCCCACTCCCACCCGACACAGGTTTGGCCAGCATCGACCAATCGTCTGCAAGCATCGGTTGCTAAAGCGATTGGGCTGCATACTGAAGGAAAAAGAGGCGGGAAATCACCGATCATGTGACAAGGCAAGGCAAGTTTATTTATATAGCACATTTCGAAGCTCTAGGAATGGAAGTGAAATACTCCACTATAACCGACGCTCAGATAAAGGCAGACGCTCACCACGGCTGTAGAGGAGCGATCCGAAGTGTTGTGACATCCCGGCATCCCGCTCCCAGAGCCCAGATCACCTCCTGTCCCGCCGGATCCGACGCGCTTCTGCAAACACCAGAACAGCTGCTGTATATAGTATTTATTCATTTAGTCATAGCATTCATAGTGTTTAGTCATGTGTGCGCTCGCTAAACTCCACCGAGTACGGCACTTAAAGGATTAGTTCACTTTCAAAAATTTTTTTGCTGATAATTTACTCAACCTGATGTCATCCGAGATATCCATGTCTTTCTTTCATTAGTCGAAAAGAAATTAAGGTTTTTGAGGAAAACATTACAGGATTTTTCTACATATAATGGACTTCAATGGCAACCAACTATACCAATGTTCACAGAAGGTTCAAATGTCCATCTCAGTGCAGCTTCAAAGTCTCGACACGATCCCAGTCGAGAGATAAGAGTCTTATCTAGCGAAACGATCGGTCATTTTCTAAAAAAAAAAATATATATATATATATATATATACTTTTTAACCACAAATGCTCGGTGTGTACCATCTCTGAGATGCGCCACGCATTACGTCATCACGTTGGAAAGGTCTATTTTTCGAATAGACTAGTATTTAAATTAGTATTAGTAAGAAAAATAATGTTTTTTCTGTTTGAATTAAGATTATTTTTTCTGACACCATTGGCAGATAATTTTGCTTTTTTAAGAATCAACTCACTTAATTTTGATTAATTCCCCTGGAAAACAGAACATCAGTTCAATCATGTAGTAAATGCATCTTGATTTAAGAATTTTTAGATATTTGGACTGGAAACAAGACAAAAATACACTAAGTAAGAAAAGCATGTTTTGCAGTGAAACCTGCGCTCACTTTCTCCTTCACATCTTTCCTCTGTTGTTTCATCCTCTCTTCCCTCACCCACACAATGCTCATCTCTGAATGTGAATAACACAACAGACACTTTATGTTCCACTTTAACTTCTTCCCTAGACGATATCTTCCAGGCCAGCACATGCCTCAGGTTATCTGATGTTCTTCATGAACTCTGGACCAAACTGAAAATACTGCAGTTCTAAAGATCGATCTGACCTGAGTAAGTATCAATATTCATCCTTTTCTGTTGAAGTCCATGCTGCTAAATCTTACAAAACCAGTCACATGGGTCAATCTGTCTGTCTATCTATCTATCTATCTATCTATCTATCTATCTATCTATCTATCTATCTATCTATCTATCTATCTATCTGTCTGTCTGTCTGTCTGTGTATCTATCTATCTATCTGTCTGTCTGTCTGTCTGT
>CM040837.1:33103896-33138896 GCA_022828995.1 Vimba vimba | reverse complement strand
CATCATTTCATTCACAGATCACACTTCTTTTAAACCTTCGACAAATTCACACAGGGACATTCAGATCTGCGTTCTGAGCCAGAGAGAGCCGTTGTCATGTATAGATATGAAACAGCTTCACACACAGTCTTTTCAAGCACACAGTTTCATCATTTCTGTCTTACAATCATTCAGATTATCACAGAATATAAACACTGATGTCTACAGTAGTGATCAATATCGAGTAAATCACCTTTTAATAGAAACTTGACGCTTCAAATAATGATTGTATCATTACATCGTTACACCAGTAGGTGGCGACAAGTGACTGTTAAAACGTGTGTTTGTCATTGAATCAGTCACTCAAGAGATTCGTTCAAAAACACTGATTCATCCAGTAATGAAACAAGTGAAGTCTTTATGAGTGAGTTATTGAATCATTCACTCAAGAGATTTGTTCAAAAACACTGATTCTTCCAGTAATTAAACAAGTGAAATCTTTGAGTGAGTCACTGAATCATTCACTCAAGAGAATTATTCAAAAACACTGATTCATCCAGTAATTAAACAAGTGAAGTCTTTATGAGTGAGTCACTGAATCATTCACTCAAGAGATTCATTCAAAAACACTGATTCATCCAGTAATGAAACAAGTGAAGTCTTTATGAGTGAGTCACTGAATCATTCACTCAAGAGAATTATTCAAAAACACTGATTCTTCCAGTAATTAAACAAGTGAAGTCTTTATGAGTGAGTCACTGAATCATTCACTCAAGAGAATTATTCAAAAACACTGATTCATCCAGTAATTAAACAAGTGAAGTCTTTATGAGTGAGTCACTGAATCATTCACTCAAGAGATTTGTTCAAAAACACTGATTCTTCCAGTAATTAAACAAGTGAAGTCTTTGAGTGAGTCACTGAATCATTCACTCAAGAGAATTATTCAAAAACGCTGATTCATCCAATAATTAAACAAGTGAAGTCTTTATGAGTGAGTCATTGAATCATTCACTCAAGAGAATTATTCAAAAACGCTGATTCATCCAATAATGAAACAAGGCTGCATCCGAAACTGCATACTCTCTTGAGTAGGTACTTATTTTTAATAAATAATAACTTCACAACCACAAAACATACGCTCTATATAGTATGAATGTGTGCAGTATGAAAGTAATCCGGTCATACTACATTCGTCATATTCAAGAGATTTGTTAAAAAATGCAGATTCATTCAGAATTAAAACAAGTGAAGTCTTTATTAAAGAATGAGTCATCGAATCATTCATTCACACTGATTTTTTACAAATATTTAAATATACTGCAGGAATTAAGATTTTGTCTTAATTATTAATTAATTATTTTGTTTAGTTTTCTATTCAGAAAAGCACATAATTTTCCACTTTATTTACAAAATATTAATCTCTAAAAATGCGAGAGCAGACGTTGTTGCGTGAATGCGTTGCGAGATTAATATTTTGTAAATAAAGTGCTAAATTATGTTTTTCTGCACAAACAAAACACTCGTGTGGCTTCATAACACTGAGGTTAAACCACTGGAGTCGCATGGATTACTTTAATGATGTGTTTACTGGCTTTCTGCGGCTTGACAGTGGTAGTTGCGTAGTCTGTCAATGGAGGGACCGAAAATTCTCAGATTTAATCAAAAATATCTTTATTTGTGTGCCAAAGATGAACGAAAGTCTAACGAGTTTGGAACGACGTGAGGGTGAGTGATTAATGACAGAAATTGAATTTTTGGATGAACTATCCCTTTAAAGCAAAAGTTCACTTTGTGTAGCTCTGTACTCCTATAGTATGACGAGGACATTTCGGCTAAAGAAAACATGACAAAAATACATTTTCAGTTTCGGACTAAATAGTTTTGGAGGGCTGAAATTATTGACCGGAATAGTGACCAAAAAAGGCAAAAATATCCTATCATGATTTTTTCAGACAGGATCACGATTCATGATCGTATCACCATTTTTTTTTTTTCATGTTGGTTTTTAATATTATCATGCAAAGATGTTGTGAGGTGTTTGCGTTTGATTTGGACAGACGGGTTAGCATCTCTTCATTAACATGCATGTGAATGTTCAGTAGTGCACCTGTAGTGTTGATCAGACTGATGAGAGGATCTCCTGCTCGTCCCCGACACACTGTAGCTCCTCTGAGAGACACACACACACACACACACACACACACACACACACACACACACACACACACACACACACACACACACACACACACACACACACACACACACACACACACACACACACACACACACACACACATCACCTGATGAGTGCAGATTCACAGCTCTACAGTGCTAATGTTCACTTCATAATGTTGTGCAAATATGTTTAAGGATTCTTTGCTGTGTTATTTTACTAACATTCATATACTAGTTTATGCTAGTTTTTGTTTTTATATTTTCTGTTTTTCATTTTCATTTTTTTAAATGTTTTCTTTTTTTTCAGTTACATTTGAATTTAACAAAACAAAAATGTAATATGTTAACAAAAAATATAGTCTTAGTTTTTACTGTAATAACCCTGCTTCATTGTGCAATTTTTAGCTAGTAGTTATCCTGAAAGAATTCTGTCTATCTATCAATCTATCAATCTATCTATCTATCTATCTATCTATCTATCTATCTATCTATCTATCTATCTATCTATCTGTCTGTCTGTCTGTCTGTCTGTCTGTCTGTCTGTCTGTCTGTCTGTCCACTGGTTTATCCGTCTATCATCGAGCTGACGTGATCTCCTGTACCTGGTACCCTGTGGCTCTGCTTCCTGCCAGGAATCTGTGAGAGGAAGTGTCATCATGGTGGATGTTCTGCAGCTGCGTCTCGGCCCGCTCCGCTCGTTCCAGCAGATCCTCAATGAAGCGTTGCAGACGGATCTTAGCACTCGCCTCCTGGAACGCCGTGTCCCGTACAAACCTGTCCAGGTCACACACTTCCCTAAAACACACACATTACAGCATTTACATGCATCTCACACACCATCTAAACTAGTGATTATTTGTTTACCAAAAGTTTTCATTTAGGTGAAAACTGAAACTGAAAAAATAAATAGGGAAATTATTTATTATTTATACTACTTGCATAACTTTTGTCACTGTTTTGGTCAATGATTTCAGCCAGACAAAACTATTTTGTGCAAAGTTTCAGACGACCATTTCTGTTTGCTGAATAGGGCTGAACAATTAATCACAATTAACATGAAATCTCCTTAAACCGATTTGGATTATCACGATTTTGAAATTGCAAATGCTGTGATCATTTGTTATGCGCAGCTTGTCAGTGACGTACGGCTCTGTAAACGCGGCTCCGTCTGAAAGCACTGCGAGTTTGAGTCGCTTATAACGTGCATTTGAAAAAGCATTTATGAGCCTCTGACAACATTTAATAACATGCTTTTACTCCAGACTCACTTCATAACGACAGCTGAGCTCCTCCTTCTGTGAGATGATGTGCTTCTGACACAGAAAAAGGCAGTCGTGTGTTTATTAGTCATGTTTAATCAATCAAAGCGTTTCAATCTTCTGTTTATTCAGCTACAGATATTATGATATTATGATTAGGGATTTCCTGGAATGATGTGTGTTATCATACTTCTGCAGGGCATATTTGGTGTGTGTGTGTGTGTGTGTGTGTGTGAGACGCCCTCTGGTGTTCAGATGGAGCATTTACTGCTGATCACAGAGCCGTACTTCACTGACAAGCTGCGCATAAAATAATCGCAGCCTTTGCCAGATCACGTGCGGTTTCGATTAATCGTGTAGCCCTATTGCTGAAATGTGACCCTGGATCACGTCACCAGTCTCGAGTCGCACGGGTATATTTGTGGCAATAGCCAACAATACATTGTATGGGTCAAAATTATAGATTTTTCTTTTATGCCAAAAATCATTAGGATATTAAGTAAAGATCATGTTCCATGAAGATATTTTGTAAATTTCCTACTGTAAATATATAAAAAATATATATTTTTGTGAGTGAATGCAGCACAATCGCCAACATAAATGAACAACTTTAAAGGAGATTTTCTCAATGTTTCGATTTTTTTGCATCCTCAGATTCCAGATGTTCAATAGTTGTATCTCGACCAAATATTGTCCTATCCTAACACACCACACATCAATGGAAAGCTTATTTATTCAGCTTTCAGATGATGTGTAAATCTCAATAAAAAAAAAAAGATCCTTGTGACTGGTTTTGTGGTCCAGGGTCACAAATTGCGTCTCTAATCTAAACACTCACTGTTGTTTGCGTCGGAGTTGCTCGTCTCTCTCTCTCAGCTCGTATCTGAGTCTGGCCAGCATCTCGACGGATATATCCACCTGATGCTCCAGCTGGGCTGCTTTCTCCTCGGCTTCTCGCTTCTCTCTGTGCATCCGCTCGCTCTCTCTCCTGGCTCTCCTCACCTCCACGCTCCTCCTCTTCACCTCGTCCTGCAGAGCCTCCAGTTTGAGCGTCACGCGCTCCTGCACCTCCAGAGCCAGTTGCTGAAGCCGGGCCTCCAGCGCGAGCCTGCCCAGCCACGGGACCCCCATCTGGGCCACGGCGTGACCAGCGTCTGCCTCCCTGGAGGTCAAGGAGACCGCGAGCACTGAGGATGGCGAGTCCCTCTGGATCAGGATCTTTCGGGTCGCCAAACTCAGGGTGTCCAGGAGCTCCAGGCGCAGTGGACGAGGCATGTCTCTCTCTCGCTGGGCATGCAGGGACATCAGCCCCCCCTCAGAGCTTCGTCTTGTGTTCAGACAGAGTTTCTGGCAGGAGTGGACGCTGGACAGGCGCTCTCCAAACCCACACGCCTCTCCACAGGTCGGGCAGCACAACGGCAGCTCAGCGCTGGTCGACATCCCGCGACGATGTGCTCACGCGCTCAAAGAACAACTCCAGAGTCTCATGCTGAGTTCATTCAGAGAGCATTTCTGTAGTTTCAGTAGTTTCAGCAGCGTTTCAGGATGTTTGTTTCAGTAATGTTACAATAGCGTTTCAGGATGTTTGTTTCAGTAATGTTTCAGGATGTTTGTTTCAGTAATGTTTCAGGATGTTTCAGTAATGTTTCAATAGCGTTTCAGGATGTTTGTTTCAGTAATGTTTCAGGATGTTTGTTTCAGTAATGTTTCAGGATGTTTGTTTCAGTAATGTTTCAGGATGTTTCAGTAATGTTTCAGGATGTTTGTTTCAATAGCGTTTCAGGATGTTTCAGTAATGTTTCAGGATGTTTCAGTAATGTTACAAAAGCGTTTCAGGATGTTTGTTTCAGTATTATTTCATTTGCGTTTCAAGATGTTAGTTGTTTTGTTTTAGGATGTTTTTAGTCATTTTTCAGTTGCATTGCCAAACTTTTTCAGTAGCGTTTCCTAATCGTTGGAGTAGCTTTAACTTCATTAGTGCTTCAGTAATGTCAATAGCATTTCAGTTGCATTTCAGAATTGTTTCTGAATCATTTTGATAGTGTTTCAGTAGCATTTTTGAATAATTTCAGTAGCATTTACGAATCGTTTAAGTAGCGTTAGTTTCAAAAGTGTTTCAACAATTTTTCAATAGTGTTTGTTTCAGGAGCATTTCACAATTGTTTCAGCTATGTTTGTTTCAGAATTCTTTTAGGAGGGTCTCAGAAGCATTTTAGTCCAAAAAGGCTCATGCAGACTTATTGCACCTGCAAAGGAAAAAAGGGACACAGAAACGACACATCTAACTTTAGTATCATCCAATCAATTATAAATACACTAGTGCCAACACATAATTTGTTGCAGTTTAAAATGCTTATAAATTGTCAGTATGTATCTGTTTGTTACAGATATGAATGTAAAGATAAAGTCTGTTTTTTCTGTGTCCTGTGTATTTTAATGCATCAAGCCAGGGTTCATTCTGCCCTTTGCTATTGTTTCTCATGGACGTGTTCATCCTTTATCTAGTTTATCTAAGTGCGAACCTCATCTACTAATATTGAATCTCTGTGCTTTCAGTTGATCATTCTGTCATTGTTTACCCACAATCCCATGGAACGAAATGCCACAGCTGCTCTTGCATACAATGTAAATGCATGGTGAACACTGCTGTCACAAAACAATGTTGTGTCTGAATTTAAAGCACTTTACAAAAACCTTCTAGGCACATCCATCCCATGTTACACATGTTACACTCATGTTACATCTACACTTGTTACACTCATGCTACATCTACACTTGTTACACTCATGCTACATCTACACTTGTTACACTCATGCTACATCTACACTCGTTACACTCATGCTACATCTACACTCGTTACACTCATGTTACATCTACACTCGTTACACTCATGCTACATCTACACTTGTTACACTCATGTTACATCTACACTAGTTACACTCATGCTACATCTACACTCGTTACACTCATGCTACATCTACACTCGTTACACTCATGCTACATCTACACTCGTTACACTCATGTTACATCTACACTTGTTACACTCATGTTACATCTACACTCGTTACACTCATGCTACATCTACACTTGTTACACTCATGCTACATCTACACTCGTTACACTCATGTTACATCTACACTTGTTACACTCATGCTACATCTACACTCGTTACACTCATGCTACATCTACACTCGTTACACTCATGCTACATCTACACTCGTTACATTCATGTTACATCTACACTTGTTACACTCATGCTACATCTACACTTGTTACACTCATGCTACATCTACACTCGTTACACTCATGCTACATCTACACTCGTTACACTCATGTTACATCTACACTCGTTACACTCATGTTACATCTACACTTGTTACACTCATGCTACATCTACACTTGTTACACTCATGCTACATCTACACTCGTTACACTCATGCTACATCTACACTCGTTACATTCATGTTACATCTACACTTGTTACACTCATGCTACATCTACACTTGTTACACTCATGCTACATCTACACTTGTTACACTCATGCTACATCTACACTCGTTACACTCATGCTACATCTACACTCGTTACACTCATGTTACATCTACACTTGTTACACTCATGTTACATCTACACTCGTTACACTCATGCTACATCTACACTCGTTACACTCATGCTACATCTACACTCGTTACATTCATGTTACATCTACACTTGTTACACTCATGCTACATCTACACTTGTTACACTCATGCTACATCTACACTCGTTACACTCATGCTACATCTACACTTGTTACACTCATGTTACATCTACACTTGTTACACTCATGCTACATCTACACTTGTTACACTCATGTTACATCTACACTCGTTACACTCATGCTACATCTACACTTGTTACACTCATGCTACATCTACACTTGTTACACTCATGTTACAGCTACACTCGTTACACTCATGCTACATCTACACTTGTTACACTCATGCTACATCTACACTTGTTACACTCATGTTACAGCTACACTCGTTACACTCATGCTACATCTACACTTCATACACTCATGCTACATCTACACTCGTTACACTCATGCTACATCTACACTTGTTACACTCATGCAACATCTACACTTGTTACACTCATGCTACATCTACACTTGTTACACTCATGTTACATCTACACTTGTTACACTCATGCTACATCTACACTTCATACACTCATGCTACATCTACACTTCATACACTCATGCTACATCTACACTTCATACACTCATGCTACATCTACACTTGTTACACTTGTTACACATCTACACTTGTTACACTCATGCTACATCTACACTTGTTACACTCATGCTACATCTACACTTGTTACACTCATGCTACATCTACACTTGTTACACTCATGCTACATCTACACTTGTTACACTCATGTTACAGCTACACTCGTTACACTCATGCTACATCTACACTTCATACACTCATGCTACATCTACACTTGTTACACTCATGCTACATCTACACTTGTTACACTCATGCTACATCTACACTTGTTACACTCATGTTACATCTACACTTGTTACACTCATGCTACATCTACACTCGTTACACTCATGTTACATCTACACTCGTTACATTCATGTTACATCTACACTCGTTACACTCATGCTACATCTACACTCGTTACACTCATGCTACATCTACACTTGTTACACTCATGCTACATCTACACTTGTTACACTCATGCTACATCTACACTCGTTACACTCATGCTACATCTACACTCGTTACACTCATGCTACATCTACACTCGTTACACTCATGTTACAGCTACACTCGTTACACTCATGCTACATCTACACTTCATACACTCATGCTACATCTACACTTGTTACACTCATGTTACATCTACACTCGTTACACTCATGCTACATCTACACTCGTTACACTCATGCTACATCTACACTCGTTACACTCATGCTACATCTACACTCGTTACACTCATGTTACAGCTACACTCGTTACACTCATGCTACATCTACACTTGTTACACTCATGCTACATCTACACTTGTTACACTCATGTTACAGCTACACTCGTTACACTCATGCTACATCTACACTTCATACACTCATGCTACATCTACACTTGTTACACTCATGCTACATCTACACTTGTTACACTCATGCTACATCTACACTTGTTACACTCATGCAACATCTACACTTGTTACACTCATGCTACATCTACACTTGTTACACTCATGTTACATCTACACTTGTTACACTCATGCTACATCTACACTTCATACACTCATGCTACATCTACACTTCATACACTCATGCTACATCTACACTTCATACACTCATGCTACATCTACACTTGTTACACTTGTTACACATCTACACTTGTTACACTCATGCTACATCTACACTTGTTACACTCATGCTACATCTACACTTGTTACACTCATGCTACATCTACACTTGTTACACTCATGCTACATCTACACTTGTTACACTCATGTTACAGCTACACTCGTTACACTCATGCTACATCTACACTTCATACACTCATGCTACATCTACACTTGTTACACTCATGCTACATCTACACTTGTTACACTCATGCTACATCTACACTCGTTACACTCATGTTACATCTACACTCGTTACATTCATGTTACATCTACACTCGTTACACTCATGCTACATCTACACTTGTTACACTCATGCTACATCTACACTTGTTACACTCATGCTACATCTACACTCGTTACACTCATGCTACATCTACACTTGTTACACTCATGCTACATCTACACTCGTTACACTCATGTTACATCTACACTCGTTACATTCATGTTACATCTACACTTGTTACACTCATGCTACATCTACACTTGTTACACTCATGCTACATCTACACTCGTTACACTCATGCTACATCTACACTCGTTACACTCATGCTACATCTACACTCGTTACACTCATGTTACATCTACACTAGTTACGCTCATGCTACATCTACACTTGTTACACTCATGCTACGTCTACACTTGTTACACTCATGCTACATCTACACTCGTTACACTCATGTTACATCTACACTAGTTACACTCATGTTACAGCTACACTCGTTACACTCATGCTACATCTACACTTCATACACTCATGCTACATCTACACTTGTTACACTCATGCTACATCTACACTTGTTACACTCATGCTACATCTACACTTGTTACACTCATGCTACATCTACACTCGTTACACTCATGTTACATCTACACTAGTTACACTCATGCTACATCTACACTTGTTACACTCATGCTACGTCTACACTTGTTACACTCATGCTACATCTACACTCGTTACACTCATGTTACATCTACACTAGTTACACTCATGTTACAGCTACACTCGTTACACTCATGCTACATCTACACTTCATACACTCATGCTACATCTACACTTGTTACACTCATGCTACATCTACACTTGTTACACTCATGCTACATCTACACTTGTTACACTCATGCTACATCTACACTTGTTACACTCATGTTACATCTACACTTGTTACACTCATGCTACATCTACACTCGTTACACTCATGTTACATCTACACTCGTTACATTCATGTTACATCTACACTCGTTACACTCATGCTACATCTACACTCGTTACACTCATGCTACATCTACACTCGTTACACTCATGCTACATCTACACTTGTTACACTCATGCTACATCTACACTTGTTACACTCATGCTACATCTACACTCGTTACACTCATGTTACATCTACACTAGTTACACTCATGCTACATCTACACTTGTTACACTCATGCTACGTCTACACTTGTTACACTCATGCTACATCTACACTTGTTACACTCATGCTACATCTACACTCGTTACACTCATGCTACATCTACACTTGTTACACTCATGCTACATCTACACTTGTTACACTCATGTTACATCTACACTAGTTACACTCATGCTACATCTACACTTGTTACACTCATGCTACGTCTACACTTGTTACACTCATGTTACATCTACACTAGTTACACTCATGCTACATCTACACTTGTTACACTCATGCTACGTCTACACTTGTTACACTCATGCTACATCTACACTTGTTACACTCATGCTACATCTACACTTGTTACACTCATGTTACATCTACACTCGTTACACTCATGTTACATCTACACTCGTTACACTCATGCTACATCTACACTAGTTACACTCATGCTACATCTACACTTGTTACACTCATGCTACATCTACACTTGTTACACTCATGCTACATCTACACTCGTTACACTCATGCTACATCTACACTTGTTACACTCATGCTACATCTACACTCGTTACACTCATGCTACATCTACACTTGTTACACTCATGCTACGTCTACACTTGTTACACTCATGCTACATCTACACTTGTTACACTCATGCTACATCTACACTCGTTACACTCATGTTACATCTACACTCGTTACATTCATGTTACATCTACACTCGTTACACTCATGCTACATCTACACTCGTTACACTCATGCTACATCTACACTTGTTACACTCATGCTACATCTACACTTGTTACACTCATGCTACATCTACACTTGTTACACTCATGTTACACTCATGTTACATCTACACTTGTTACACTCATGTTACATCTACACTTCATACACTCATGCTACATCATGTTACCAATGCACAGTAAGTATAAAGTGTTTTTTCTCCTTTGATCATGTCCAGTCCCTGGACGGCCACTGGTACCCTTGTGTTATTTTAGGGTATGTCTTTTTTCAAGATATGTCTCACAATTGTTTAAATAAATCATGTCGCACTATATAGCATCATCGCCACATATATATTTCATTGTCTTGCATCACCCTCTCTTTGATGTTTGTTCTTTTACTTTATTCATTTATCTAATTATGTGTCTACTAGGATATCAGGTATGTAGTAATTGTCTCTCCATCTCTCTGTAAGTGTGTGTGAGTGTGTGTGTGGAACACTTTATTCCCAGAATGCTATAATGGGTTTCAATAAACACTACCATTTAAAAGTTTGACTAATGAAGAATTATTGATGTCATATCGATGTAAATTCTATTTTCAACATAAGTTCAACCGGTTCATTATGTGAACTGCGAGCGCGCGCGCGCGCGTGTGTGTGTGTGTGTGTGTGAAAGATTCTAAGTGACGTATCGGAATTCATGCATGACTCTGTGCGCGCGCTCCGCATTATTTCCGCATGAATATGATGAAGACAAAGCTGTCCGAGTCTAGCTCCATTAACACCGTGATTATGAAATACAGTCTAGAAATATGCATGTGCACATCAATCATGAAAATGCACACTCTTCAGCCTAAAGAGCCAATTTATTTCTCATTTAAGGTTTATGTTGTTTTATCATCGCGATTATAATGTAAAGAAAAATATACAGGCGCCATAGAAAGTGAATGAATTTGGTCATCAAATCTTCATCAGCTCGTCTTGCATCGGAATCTGTCTGATGTGTGTGAATCATGCACGCGACCCAGCCCAGTAACTTCACGTGCATCATCCATAAGCATGCAAGCCGAGCTCAGCCTGTTATTCACATGCATGTGCAGCATCAATCATGTCAGTATGAGTTTTCATGCTCACCGACCCCGTCAGTAAAACCCACCGGTTCTCCGGTTCTCCGGTTCCGAGACTCCATCCGACGCGTCCGTGCTTTCACTCTGTCTGGACCCTTGTCTTCCACAGACCCGCAAAACTCATCGAGACCGTCCGTGCACGAGCAGCCTCTGACGTCACTACTGGAGGACCATAAGAAAAGAGGTAAGAAAAACGCATCTGTGTGCACACGAGCGTCGGGAACGCGCCTGTGCGCGCGCGGCGCTGGCCACATGAGTCGTGGTGCTGAAGCTCTGAATCTGGAACGATTGGGTTTGTTTGAAATGGGCTGTTATTTCACAATATGCGTTTAATATAAAAACAATAAGGTGAACTGTTTAATTGCTAAAATGGTAACACTTTACAATAAGGTCCATTAGTTAATGAATTAACTAACATGAACTAACCATGAGCAATACATTTGTTACTGTATTTGTTCATCTTTGTTAACGGTAGTTAATACAGCTGTTCATTGTTTGTTCATGTTAGTTCACAGTGCATTAACTAATGTTAACAAGATTTTAATAAAGTATTAGTAAATGTTGAAATTAAAGGGATAGTTCACTTTGAAATTAATTTTTGATATGTTTTAGCTTACCTCAAGGGCATCCAAGATGTAGGTGTCTTTGTTTCCGCAGTAGTTTCAATTTTGATATTTTTAGGTCAAACCGTTCTTGTCTGTCAGTCATATAATGCAGGTCTATGGTCACTGTCTCAAAACAGCATGCACAAAGTCCAAATGAAAACAATTCCCCATCGTCCAAATGAAACAATTCCCCATCGTAAGTACACATTGATGGCCTAAGACACGAAACGAGCGGTTTGTGTGAGAAAACGAACAGTATTTATATCGTTGTTATCTCTTGAAAACAGCACACGTCCAAATGATCTGAGGGCGCGGGCGGGTATAGATATATACACTAGACGTCGCCTTGGCTACTGCAGTTCATTGGAACGAAACCGTAGCCAATGCGGCATCTATGTATATATCTATACCCGCCCGCGCCCTCAGATCATTTGGACGTGTGCTGTTTTCAAGAGATAACAACGATATAAATACTGTTCGTTTTCTCACACAAACCGCTCGTTTCGTGTCTTAGGCCATCAATGTGTACTTACGATGGGGAATTGTTTCATTTGGACGATGGGGAATTGTTTTCATTTGGACTTTGTGCATGCTCTTTGAGACAGTGACCATAGACCTGCATTATATGACTGACAGACAAGAACGGTTTGACCTAAAAATATCAAAATTGAAACTACTGCGGAAACAAAGACACCTACATCTTGGATGCCCTTGAGGTAAGCTAAAACATATCAAAAATTAATTTCAAAGTGAACTATCCCTTTAACATCAACAAAGATTAATAAATGCTGTATAAGTGCAGTTCATTATTAGTTTATGTTAACTAATGTTATAGCTAATGAACCTTATTGTAAAGTGTTACCGTTAAAATATAGGAAAAGTACAATATAATTTTTTTTTTTTTTTTACGTTTATTTTATTCTTCTTTATTTTTATTTTATTGCTTGTATGAAATACGAATCCTATATACAATATAGGAAATGTGCAATATAAAAACAACTTAATTTTACAATATATTTTTACATTAATGACGAGCTTACTTTATTTATTCCTTCATTCATTCGTTTTTCTTTGTTTTATTTCCTGTATGAAATTTGAATCCATTGAATTGTTTAATTGTTAATATATGGAAAAGTACTATATAAAAACGATTCTTCAATATTTTTTAACAGACAAATAAAAAACTTAATTAATATATTTATTTAATTGTCTGTGTGAATTTTGAACCCTATTATCTGATTGATCACTACAATATAGGAAAAGTACTATATATATATATATAATTTTTTTTCTTAATTTTTACATTGTTATGACAACTTTATTATCAATTATTTATCATTATTTTTATTTTATTAACTATACAATTTGAATCCTAAATACAATAAAGGAAAAGTACAATATAAAAACAATTATGTAATGAATTGTGTAAAGTAATGAAGTTTTATTTTTTTTAATACTTAATGTATATTTATATTTTTCCTTGTGTAAAAAATGAAATTCATTGTTTTGTTTATTTATATACTATTTTGTTCAATTATGTTTGGGTTATACACCAAAAGTTTGGACATGCTTAATATTTCATAGTTTTGATGAATTTACTACTAAACTGCAAAAGGTGGTGCAATTGTTTCTGATTTTTTTCTTGATTTATCCCATTAAATGTTATTTTGTTGGTATAAATTCATGTACTTTGTTTGCCAATTTGGGTTAATCCAGCAATACTAAATAATATATTTTTCACTTGATTAATAAAGCCAGTTAAATTAGATGGAGTACTGTAAAATGTGTAAAGTAGCACTAATATATAATGAGTGTGTGTGTCCAAACTTTAGTTTTCTGATGTGTGGATGTGTGTTTAGTTTTAGGTAAGATATCACCATAAACACAACCATTAAAGTAATGTCAATAAATAAAGTTTTATTTGAAACATTCAGTAGCCTCAAATATCCACAAGGCATTTAACAGCGTTTCATTGCACGAGAACAGTTTTCAAAGGCAAATAGACAACAACAGCGATTCCAGAAGAAACCGGAAGTGATTCTGCACATCTCAGTGTGCTACTGCAACTCAACTACGATGTTGAAGTTTTAAATAAATACTCTATAGTTAGCGCATCAGGTTCCCAAGAACCAACCGAACACATTCTACTGTCGAAAGTGGAATACAATCACTTATGAAAACCTATAAGATAGATTTTTTTTTCTATACTCTCTTGAAAATCGACGATACAAAAATTACAATCAATAACGTACAAATATATAGAGCTCTTCTCGTGTGCTTTATAAAGTGATGTATCAAAATACAAGTTAAATCGGACATCACGTGTTGCATGCCACAGCAGGGTAACACAAGTGCACGTTTACATCAAGACATGCATATTTCATAAACATGAGGTTCGAGTCATCAGCCTTCTCCGACATTTCCATCGCGTTTGTGCGTTAAACTGAGAGTGTGTGTTGCTGTCCACCGGAAGTGCTGAAACGCGTCTGGCTTTGCAGACAGTAAATGAGTGTTTAGAAGCGTTCATTCATCCGCATGCCAGGCTCACGCATCATCATCAACACATCGCGTGTGACGCTCGCTCCACTTCAGACGCGTCCTCCTCCAGCTCAGCGTCTCTTGCATTGAACCGCGTTGCGCTCGAGCCATAAACTACACAGAACGGGCAGAACCGATTGAGAGGGAACTGGCGCTCACGCGCACTGGAGCTCGAACGGGCACGCGGCGAGAAGCTCAGTTTTCTGCTGCATCCTCTCGCGTTGTTTGAGATGCACGCGACCGTGCCGCTTCCTCTCGTCGCTGCGAGCGAAGCGACGCCCGCACACGTCGCAGGAGAACGGCTTCTCTCCGGTGTGCGTGCGCATGTGAGTGGTGAGATGGTCGCTGCGGCTGAAGCAACGCAGGCACACGCGGCACTGGAAGGGCTTGTGTCCGGTGTGAATGCGCACGTGGCGATTGAGCTCGTCGGAGCGGGAAAAGCGACGCTCGCAGTTCTCAATCGGGCAGGAGAATGGCTTCTCGCGGGGAGCGCCTTTCCTAGCGCGCGGTTTGCTTCTTTGCGCGAGCGTGTTGGTGGAGAGAAGCGAGTCCAGCGCGTCGGCGAGCGCGGTCGTTGCGCAGCCGAATCCTGGGAACGCGATGCTCCTATAAAGGCTGTTTTCATGGGAAGTTGCTGCTGTTGCGGGAATCTGGAAGTTCGGTGTAAAGTTAAGCGCGCTTGCTTGTTCCAAGGGCTCTTGCTTGATCCACGTGTCCAAAATCGAGTCCGTCTCGGGACCCAGTGGAGAGAGCAGGTCAATGATGTCGTCCAGGTCCGAAGGCTCGTGAGAAGTAACGAAGCCATCGAAAAGATCCCCGCCGTTGCAACTGCTCCCAAACTCGCTCTTAATCGTGAACTGTTGCGCACTCATGTCCGCGAACTCATCCGATGAGTCGTTGCAGAGTGATTCCGGTGATCCCAACGAGCTCCCGGTGGATAACAGCGACTCCTGGCGTGAGAGCGCGCTCCCACGAGACATTCCCGGGAAGTTATCGGGAGCTGTGGAGATGCCGACGATCTCCGTGAGGATGTTGAGAAGCGCGTCCGCGCTGTACGGGCCGGTCTCCGTGTAGAAGCTGCCGGTGTAGATCTGCGGAGACGGAGGGAACCCGTCGCTGGAACAATCGGGAAAACCGGCGTCCATCGGCTCTGCTTTAGGCTTCAACAGACCGAGAGCTGCGAGAGAAAGAGGAGAGGGATGCGTTACATAATGTTGACTCACTGCATCAGCACATCCTAACTCATGTCTAATGATTGATTCTTACATTTCAGAATGTGCGGTTACATTTTGTGCAGTGCATGTCATTTTACAATATGTACACTCTTAAAAATAAAGGTTTTTGCAGCGATGCCATAGATAGAAGAACCATTTTGGTTCCCTTTCAGTGATCAGTTCTTGGTGTAAAGAACATTTTAAAAATCTAAAGAACCTTTTGTGGGAATGGATGTTGAAGGGTTTTTATGGAACCATCGATGCCAATAAAGAACCTTTTGTGGAATGGAAAGATTCTATGGATGTTAATGGTTCAACCATCGATGCCAATAAAGAACCTTTATTTTTAAGAGGGTTCCCAGGTATATTGTGTGCATTGCATCTAATTTTACAATGTTGTGCATCATTGCATTGCATTAAGTCAGGCTGTATAAAAATGATGTATAGCTTATGTACTCACCAGCATCAGGTTGATTCTGAGGGGAAGATTGTTCCTCCAGAGGAAACGTTTGAGCGCAAAGCAGATCCAAAGCGCTGAAGTCCACCGTATTCAGCATAATGTCGATTTGAATACGAAGCAAAAAAAATCCACAAGGAATGTCGTGGGAATAATAAGGCAATCCTTCAAGATAATGCTTTGGGATTCCCTTTTTCTTGTTGCAGTAAGAGCTCGTTTGGCTTCCTTCAGGTTCTGCTCTCCGTCGATTCGTTTTACTGGAATTCCTCATCCCCCTTTTATACTGTTCGGCTCGACCGAGGCCCCGCCCACCGCTCATCTACGTCAGCAGGAGGATTCCCCGCCGTGTACAGACTTTGGACGGCTCTTGCCCAAATATGGCCAGAGGATGTGACGGGGTTCCCCTCCGAAAATGGGCACAGGGGCGTGACGTAGCGGAGACTTTCCTGAAGACCATTGCGGAAAAAATGAGGCGCGTTTGTGAATGACAGGCAGCCATTATGTTCGCAGTGGAACAGTGTCAGACTGAAAGAGCCCCGGGTGACTTTTGACAGACGATCTGATGGGTTCAAACGATGAGATGAGCGATAATAGAGACAGTAAAACAATGAAAACAGCGAGCAATGCGGAGATAACAGACCTATAAAGACAAACAAGGCTCAGTTGCATGCATTCAGAATTTTCGCGACATTTTACGGTTTCTGCATCAGTTCAGCACCGCGGACAGCGACAATCTAGCGACATTTTGCGGTTTCTGCATCAGTTCAGCACCGCGGACAGCGACAATCTAGCGACATTTTGCGGTTTCTGCATCAGTTCAGCACCGCGGACAGCGACAATCTAGCGACATTTTGCTGTTATCGCCTCAGTTCAGCACCGCGGACAGCGACAATCTGGCGATATTTTGCGTTTTATGCATCACTTCAGAACCGCGGACAGCGACAATCTAGCGACATTTTGCTGTTAGCGCATCAGTTCAGCACCGCGGACAGCGATATTTTGCAGTCGTTTTGCGGTTTATGCATCAGTTCAGCACCGCGGACAGCGATAGTTCTGCATACACACACATGCATACAGCCTTCCCGTGTGCAGTGCATTGCAGGATGCATCTAAATGCCATGCTAAATCGAACAATGCTTTATTATGTTTGTGCATGTTCATATCGCCAGTAGGAGTTCACGTTACATAAACACTGCATGAATGCAAACGGTGTGAGATCATATACGGTAAAAGCGTGCCTAAGATTAAAAATCTCTGCTGAATTGTTGAGTTGTGCCTCATTTTCTCATGTGTTATGTAATGCTTCATTTCTCCAGAGCATCTAATGAGCCGTGCCGCATATTTGGACTGCAGCTGCATCTGTGACCATGTTTTCAAATATGAGTCATAAAGTTGCTTTGGCGCTCTTTGATAACAGCCTTCAGCACCCATGGAGATTTCGTTTATTAGATTGTGAGACTCAGGTGGAGTTCTGGATGCCCGTTTCATACTAATATACAACACTGCTGTGAAATAAGAAACAAATGGATTCATTTTGTAAGGTGTTTAGAAGAATGATAATGATACTGACCAAGATTTTCTTTTTCTTTTTTTGTGGCAGTACACATATGAAGACTTTATGTATAATAATAATAATAAATAAACTTGAAATTAACCTATTAGTTTTCATTCATTCAAAATCACCTGAGCTAAGATTATATGCAATCTTTATTCTTCTATATGCAATGCATGCACTTTACAAAAGGTGAAACAAATCCAAACAGCTTGTAAGAGACTCATGTAAGAGAATCTAGTGTCAAAAGTCGTTGGATTTATTTGTTTTATTCTAGAGTGATTTCTCAAACAACTTTTTCAAACAGGATTTCAAATATTATCAAGTTGACGACGTTCACTGAGTGAGTGAGTAAAGTATGTTTACAAAATATATATTATAGGGTAAATTCAGGTAAATTAGTCCAGTTTTTGACAGTCATTTTGATGACAATATGCATGCATATATTTATAGGGCTATAAGCTATACATATATAGCCTATATACTGTGTGTATATATATACACACACACACATACATACATGCATACATACATATATACAGTAGGCTATATATAGGCTATATGTATAGCTTATAGCCCTATAAATATATGCATGCATATTGTCATCAAAATGACTGTCAAAAACTGGACTAATTTACCTTTATATATATTCAGGTGTGAACACATTATCAGGTGTGTCTTACAGCAAGCATATTGTATAATAAGAACTACAGGCATGTTTCTGTTTCCGGAAACCGAGACCAAACATGGTTCAGTCTATAAAGGAGAACCGCGAGGCGTCTGTGACTGCTTGTCGCACGTGATTCATCAATTTTTAGGTGACATTTCTATCGTTACAGAGCGCTGAATCGTCGAGGCGTGGGAGAGCTCCGGGGCAGCCCGTTCCCGGTACCGGCAGCTGTCAAACGCGAGGCATTCCCGCCAAAAATACACGGTCGCCCCCGCGAGATCTGCAGACGCGGGCACGCGCTCAGCTGGGGGTGGGCGAGAAGCCCTTGTGAGTGACAGTAATCCATGTACAAACATCCATGAGGAAGAATGTGCCATGTAAAAAATGCAGAAAAACACTGTAAAATGATACACTCTGAAAATGAATGGTTCCAAATGATGGTTGTTAATCGATGGTTGGCATATATGCTTTTGTTAAAGTTGTGAGTCTGCATTATTTCAACTTATTTTTAAAAATTACCATGTTTACCAGTGTAAGTCGTCGTGTTGAAAACTACATTAGCCACGATGCTGTACAGAAAATTCCACCAATCAGAAACTCAAAACAAACACACCGGGGCAAAAGAGCTCTTTAGCTCCGCCCACTCCCATGAATCACTGCGAATGACATAATCTAATCGTAATAATGAAATATTTGTATTTATGTGCATATTTTGTAATAAACTTAAAATATGTTGTTTGTATAATACATTTTTTTAAAATAAGTAGTTTTATATTTCGCCATCGTTTTTAATTCGATTATGTTGTTCGCAATGCTTCATGGGATTCATGGGAAAAATTAATGGAAAAAACACTTCCGGAACCAGCGCCTCTGGAAAAGGGGGTGGCACTAATGCACTATTATGACAACAAGTTTTTTTTAAATAAAGTTACATTTTTAGGCTAGTCCGCATCAGCGCTTTTCAGTGTCAAAATGATTGACATGCTGGCCAATCAGATCAAAGAAGGCGGGGCTCACTGTTCAGAATTGCTAAACATTTAATATTTGACTATTTAACTATTTCATTATAGAAATGTTCAACGACTGACAGTTATATCTAGTGATGCAAAAAAACGTTATATTTAAAAATATATATATTTGCAAAAAGTTTAAATTGAATCCTTCATAACTATAATTCTTCTTTTACCATTCTTATAATCCTGTCATTATTTTTTCCTTTAAATAAAAATACCATTTTTCTTTCTTTACATTCCTTTAAATATAAATACCAAAAAAAATCCCTTGAGGAAAAAATGACACCTAAATTTATAAAAATGCTTCCAAAAACTAAGACATGGTACAAAAAAAATCTCAATACAAGTTCTTGTTTTTAATATTTATAAGCAATATCTCTTGAGCAAAAGTTTGCAAATGTGATATTGATTAAATATCAGCAACACAGTTTCAGTTTCTCACTGAATTAATCTGCGTTTTTTGAACGAATCGTTGTAATGAATGACTCAACGACTCACTCACTCCTGCTTTATCCCTGAATGAATCAGCCGTTTTAACCGATTCACTTGAGTGATTGATTCAATGACTCGTTAAGACGATGATTTGCCGCCTCCTACTGGCGGTTTTAGTTTCACTTCATTTTAGCTGAGGGATCGAAGAATGAATGCTGGTTTAGTTTTCGGTCATTAATGTGTTCATAAATATACTATTAAGAGCGAACTCTGAGATTAGATAAGGGGGAGGGGGGTCTCCGAATCGCGAAGGTAAGACATGGTCAAAGCCTTGTTATGTTTTTGTGACGTATAAAGAGCTGGGCGACAATATAGTATACACTGTGCTGTATGAGTGTGTATGAGAACGCTTTCAGACTCGTGTGTGTTTGTAAAGGCTGATCTGTGCAGGCTGTGCTGTATGATTGTGTATGAGAACGCGTTTGTTTGTGTGTGTGTGTGTGTGTGTGTATGTGTGTTTGTAAAGGTTGATTTGTGCAGGCTGTGCTGTATGAGTGTGTATGAGAACGCTTTCAGACTCGTGTGTGTGTGTGTGTGTGTGTGTGTGTGTGTGTGTGTGTGTTTGTAAAGGCTGATCTGTGCAGGCTGTGCTGTATGATTGTGTATGAGAACGCTTTCAGACTTGTGTGTGTGTTTGTAAAGGCTGATTTGTGCAGGCTGTGCTGTATGAGTGTGTATGAGAACGCTTTCAGACTCGTGTGTGTGTGTGTGTGTGTGTGTGTGTGTTTGTAAAGGCTGATCTGTGCAGGCTGTGCTGTATGATTGTGTATGAGAACGCTTTCAGACTTGTGTGTGTGTTTGTAAAGGCTGATTTGTGCAGGCTGTGCTGTATGAGTGTGTATGAGAACGCTTTCAGACTCGTGTGTGTGTGTGTAGTGTGTGTGTGTGTGTGTGTGTGTGTGTTTGTAAAGGTTGATCTGTGCTGTATGAGTGTGTATGAGAACGCTTTCAGACTCGTGTGTGTGTGTGTGTTTGTAAAGGTTGATCTGTGCAGGCCGTGCTGTATGAGTGTGTATGAGAACGTGTTCAGTGTTTTCTCCGAGCGCTGGAGTGTGTGTGCAGAGTTCAGCTGAGAAACACTGATGATTAAGCACGAGGGAGTGGATCTCTGTCTCTCTGTGTGTGTGTGTGTGTGTGTGTGTGTGTGTGTGCAAGACGGAGAGAGAGACTCGAGCTTCACTCCTCCCACACAGGAGCAGCACAGCCCAGTATATATACAGCTCATGCTTTTATTCTGTCGTGTGTGTGTGTGTGTGTGTGTGTGTGTGTGTGAGAGAGAGAGAGAGAGAGAGAGAGAGAGAGAGAGAGAGAGAGAGAGAGAGAGAGAGAGAGAGAGAGAGAGAGAGAGAGAGAGAGAGAGAGAGAGAGAGAGAGAGAGAGAGAGAGAGAGAGAGAGAGAGAGAGAGAGAGAGAGAGAGAGAGAGAGAGACTAAGTGAGATTGACACAAATTACTCAGTAATTCTGAATAAGTCTCTGCACTTCTCTGACGTCTTCATGAGAAACAGAAACACAAAAGTGAGAGACAATCTGTTTATATTTTTTGAGGGAATATGATTGTGTGGATGTCAGTGCATTTACAGTTGCTGTCCAGTTCATGTCTGTAGCACAAACATGTATTCAAAGGTTTATTATTCACCGTTATGATTTTAATATACAGTACAGTGCAAAAGTCTAAGGCATGTTAATATCCCCCCCCCCCCCCCCCAAAAAAAAATAAAAAAATTGTTTTAAGTCAGTTATTTCTATCTTCTGCTGTAGTGTGTCCGTAGGAAATATCAGTTTACATTTCCAAACATTGTTTTTGCCATTAATTGTAATAATCCAGTGAGATTTGTGTCTGCACAAGGAGTCTGACAACAGCCGGTCTGATCTGATCTCTCCGTCATCGAGTCCGTCTGTGATTACATGAAGAAACAGAGACAGACTAAATCCAGAAGAACTGCGGGAACGTCTCCGAGACGCTTGAAGAAACCTTCCTGCAAAGCTCCCTGGAAAACTATGTGTACCTCCTGGACAAAAGCCGTTTTAAACGCAAAGGGTCGTTACACCATATGTTGATTTGAATTAGTTAATAGAAGTTAAATCATAAATAAATTCAATTTGTGATTTTATTTTTGAAAGCATTCTCACTTTACAGCATTTTAACACGAGTGCCAGTGCTTTTCCCAGTCCTGTAGCTTTGCAGGAAGGTTTCTTCAAGCGTCTCGGAGACGTTCCCGCAGTTCTTCTGGATTTAGTCTGTCTCTGTTTCTTCTCTTCTTCTATTATTACAATTAATGGCAAAAACAATGTTTGGAAATGTAAACTGATATTTCCTACTGACACACTACAGCAAAAGATAGAAATAACTGACTTAAAACCCTTTTTTTTTTAGAGGAGGGGGGGGGGGGGGTATTAACATGCCTTAGACTTTTGCACTGTACTGTATCTGTGATTATTCAGTGAGTCACTGCATCTGCTCAATCTGTGAGTGTCTTTGCATGAATATACATGCATATATAAATGTATGCATGTTTGTATGTATATGTGTATATAAATGTATACGTGTGTGTGTGTGTGTGTGTGTGTGTGTGTGTATCAGTGCTGATGGATGATAGAAATGTCTTTTTCTTCTCTGTCCTTTCACAGATTCAAGGACAAACGGTGAAGTAAACACTCGTGTGTTTATACTGACGCCAGACCTTGGATCTCTCGAGGCCGATCACACACACACACACACACACACACACACACACACACACACACACACACACACTCACACACACAGAGAAACAGTTTACCACATCAATGGTTAGTGCTTTTTCTTTTTCAGTTTTCTTTCTTCTGTTGATACTCTAAAAGTAATTTTAAAATGTATTTTATTTTATTATTTTGTTTTTTGTTTTGATGGTGAACCTGTATCTTGTTTTTTATTTTAGTCTATAGTTGTACTTTTTTTTTACAGATTTAATTTATTTTTATAAAATTAAATGAAATTAAATTGTGAAACCAGTATTTATATTGTTTTTTATTTAAGTCTATACAGATATACTTTATATTGACTAATTTTATTAAAATCAATTAATTCATTTTTTTTTATTTAAATGTGGAAATCTGTATTTTTATTTCTTATTTCAGTCTATACAGTTTTACTTTAAATTTACTAATTGAATTATTGTTTTATTTTTATAATTAAATTAAATTTAAACCTGGTATCTGATTTATTTATATATTTATTTATTCTGTACAGTTTTACATTATACTCTGTTAAACGCAAAAATCAAACCAACATAAAACAAAACACAAAACATATTAAAACAAAAGTGCAATTATGAATATTGGCTTAAAAACAAGGCTTGAACCAAATATTGACTGTAATATTTCTAATAAGTATTCTCTAAGTATATTGTGGATGTTATTAAAGCTCTATCAAGTGTTTAGATGAAGTATTTGTCATGCATTAAATCTATATAGATATCCAGCAGAAGTGATTCTAGCAAAGCTGCTCTGTGATTGGTCAAACGGCGTCAGGGTTTCTGTGACCTCCGAACCCAAACCAAGGTGATGCTCCACGCGAGCGTTTATATGAGCCTGCGTTGAGTCTCGGCTCCTCGTGTCATCATGTGTTCAGGGACGCTGTGTTGCTGCGCTGCTGTGCTGCTGCTGGTGCTGGTGAAATGCATGCTGGGACGGCCGAGGTCCTCCCAGGCCGGCGTGTCGCTGCCGTGTCTGCCCCGAGTGCCGGTTTTAGGGAGTCTCCTGCACCTGCGCTCGACTCTGCCCCCTCACCTGCTCCTCACACACCTGTCCCGCAGGTACGGCCCCCTGTTCGGCCTGTACGCCGGCCCGCACTTCACGCTGGTGGTGAGCGAGGCCAGTCTGGTGCGAGAGGTCCTGCTGCAGCGCGGGAAAGAGTTCGCTGGACGGCCCAAAATGGTGAGTAGAGGACGACAGGAGTTATGGAATAATGTGTGTGTGTGTGTGTGTGTGTGTGTTTATACACTTAATAGCTTTTCATTTAAGAGAATGTCATTTAAAACTGATTTAAAAGACTGATTTCACTATTAAACCAAAAGAAATTACATTTTGCATGTAGAAAAAGTTGTTTTTTTAGCATCATGACACTATAATTCATGACATTTAAACAGATTTTCAACCAAATTGTAATGTGAATTAAATTTTGCGTGTAGAAATTGTAGATCTTTTTTGCATTATGAAATTAACATTCATGACATTGAAACACATTTTCAAATAAACTGTAGTGTAAAAGATTTTACATGTAGAAAATGTAGATATTTTTTTCATTGACACTAAAATTCATGATATTTAAAAACATTTTCAACTGAACTGAAATGTGAATTAAATTTTGCATGTTGAAAATGTAGGTTTTAGTGCTGTAATGAAAAATATCTATATTTTCTACATGCAAAATATAATTCACATTGTATAATACAGTTTGGTTGAAAATGTGTTTAAATGTCATGGATTATAGTGTCATAATGCAAAATATTCAAGACATTTAAACTTATTTTCAACGAAAAGTATAACATTTTTATATGTAGAAAATTTTGATATTTTAATGTAACAAAATTAAACTCTGCTACTTTATCTTTTTAGTTGTAATTTCCAATATTCTCAGTGCTAATTGTCAATGGTATTACAGTAAAAAAGTGTAATACTACGCTTTTTATTTAAATGAGCAAAAAGGCAGAATAACAAATAGTATTTTATATCAATACTTCAGAATTACTAATCTTTTGCATTACAGTAATGAGAATGTATATTTATTTACATTGCTGTAATAAAAGTGAAGTGAAGGGTTAAGTGAGCTTATTTGTGATGAAAGTAATGCTATATATATATATATATATATATTACAATTTTTACATGTAGAAAACTTAAATATTTTGTATTATGACACTAAAATTCATGACATTTAAACACATTTTCAACCAAACTCTAATGTGAATTACATTTTGCATGTAGAAACTGTAGATATTTTGCATAATAGAATATTTTGTACATGTGTATGTACAAAATATATTATTACTATATATGAATATATATTATTTTATAACCATATATATTTTTAGCTTTAGGGTGAAGTATGACCTGTGTCTGTTCTTAAGTTTTGTGTTTGTGAATTTACCCTGTAACATTTTTACATTGATCAACATTTGTTTTTAAATAGTTCAAGTCGGTTTAAAGCAGCGGCTCTTGACTTTCCTGTAGTTTCTAATCTCTCTCTCTCTGTGTGTGTGTGTGTGTGTGTGTGTGTGTGTGTGTGTGTGTGTGGTTGTCAAGGTTACCACAGATCTGTTGACTCAGGGTGGGAAGGATATTGCGTTTGCCGACTACAGTCCGCTGTGGAAGAACCACCGGCGACTGGTTCACTCCTCGTTCACACTGTTCGGAGAGGGATCCAGTAAACTACAGACCATCGGTGAACTTTACACAAGTTCTGGCTTTTTTTTAGTGCTGGGAAAAAATTAATCGCGATTAATCGCATCCAAAATAAAAGTTTGTGTTTGCATAATATATGTGTGTGTACTGTGTATAATTATTTTGTATATATAAATACACACATATGCATATATATATATATATATATATATATATTTAAGATTTTTATTTATTTATATATAAATTATTTATATTTATATATAATATAAATTATGTATAAATGTATATACAGTATATACATGCAAATATTTCTTAAATAAATACATGCATATGTGTGTATTTATATATATAAAATAATTAAACACAGTACACACACATATATTATGCAAACACAAACTTTTATTATGGATGCGATTAATCGCGATTAATTTTTTACCAGCGCTACTTTTTTTTGTTTTGTTTGTTTTTGCGATTTTAGGCATTACAAGTCAAGTCACCTTTATTTATACTGCGCTTTTTACAATACAGATTGTATCAAAGCAGCTTTACAGAGATAACAGGAAAATAATATTTATAAATAAAATTTAGTTTTATATATACATAGTTCAGTTCTTATATAATAGTGTTAATGCAGGCAGATCAATAATATTGTTGAATATTACATTAAATGTCCCCAACATTACAGGGATTATTCAAAACAAATAAATAAAAGAAGCACATCACAAGTGAAACATGAAACCTCCCTCTGAATCTCTTATTTGTTATCCTTGACTTGGAAGTCTGTTCATATTCGTATCAAACAATTTCTGGAATTTTAAACCCTTAAACCAAATATTTTGCATGTCAAAAATTAAGATTTTGTGCATTAATGCACTGTGTTTTTGGCATTTAAACACATTCTCATCACTGTAATCTTTATACCAGATATTCTCATTGTAGTTACTGTAAAAAATACTTTTTCAAAAGTAAAAATTAAATCAGCATAAAGGCAGTATGAGACTTGACTTGACTTGTGTATATGTGCATATGTGTGTGTGTGTGTGTGTGTGTGTGTGTGTGTGTGTGTGTCAGTTCTAGAGGCCGCAGACAGTCTGTGTGAGGAGCTCGGGTCCCTCAGGGGTCAGAGTTCAGATCTGAGTCCGGTTCTGATGCGGGCCGTCACTAACGTCATCTGTCGACTGGTGTTCAGCTCCTCGTATCAGCCGAACGATCCCGAACTCCTGAAGGTCATGGATTATAACGACGGGATCGTGCAGACCATTGCCAGAGGAGGACTCGTCGACATCTTTCCCTGGCTCAGAGTGTGTGTCCAGTTACACTAACATATTACAATCACTTTCAATATCATGTGTGTGTTCTACACTACCAATCAAACGTTTGGGATCGGTAAGATTTTATTGTTTTTAAAAGAAGTCTCTTCTGCTCACCAAGGCTGCATTTATTTGATTAAAAATACAAAAAAACAGTAATATTGTAAAATATTATGACAACTTAAAATAACTGTTTTCTATTTTAATATATAGTAAAGTGTAATTTATTCCTGTGATCAAAGCTGAATTTTCAGCATCATTACTCCAGTCTTCAGTGTCACATGATCCTTCAGAAATCACTCTAATATGATGATTTGATGATCAAGAAACATTTATGATTATTTTCAATGTTGAAAACATTCATATTTTTATTTCAGGATTCTTTGATGAATAGAAAGTTCAAAAGAACAGCATTTATTTGAAATAGAATCTTAGTTAGATAAGTCCATACATACCCTTCTCATCTCCGTGCGTGCCGTAACTCTGTCTGACGCACCCACCGCTAGCCTAGCTTAGCACAAACACTGGAACTATATTCTCAGAAGGCGAAGCACTGCTTCTTCTGCGGAGTGATTTGCTCGCAGTGCCTGAGAAGCCCCGTGGTGAGGAGCGGAGAGTTCGCTCAGAGTTGGAGTAAATCACTCCGCAGAAGTAGCAGTGCTTCGCCTTCTGAGAATATAGTTCCCAGTATGTATACGGTTAGAAGATGGCTGTGTCTCATGTGACCTTGTTATTTGCACACGCTGTGACTATACAAATCACAACATGTAAATAGGAAAATGCTGGTGTTATTTTGTCATTTATTGGGAGCAGTATGCTAGCTGGAGCCATTTACCTCCAATCTTTGTGCTAAGCTAGGCTAGCGGTGGGTGCGTCAGACAGAGTTACGGCACACATGGAGATGAGAAGAGTATGTATGGACTTATCTAACTCTGGGGAATACGGTGAATAAGCTAAAGTCCCAAAAAGTCAGTGTGTTCCTTTAAAAGTCGCCGTGTTTCAAAGCAGCTTTACAGTGATAATAGGGAATTAAAGAAACAGAGATTGTTTTGGCTGTACAGCAGCTCTAGAATAAAGTTATTGTCCAGCTAAAGTTAGTTTTGATCGATTCACTTCCGTTGCCAAGATCATTAGTTATTAACTTAGGGGCCGCTAACACGACACCGTTCTAACAGAAAACCCTTAACGAGCTCCGGCCCACTCATTCGCACAACAACAGTGTTTAGTGGCTCGAGAACGCAAACCTTGAAATAGGTTCCAAGGTGCAAGCCTTGAAGAAAGGAACCTTAGGAACGTAACCTGGTCTTAGGGTGAAGAAAAACCTTTGCTATACCAGGAGCAAATTCCAGGCACGAGGGAGATACCGAAAGTACTTGAATGCCTCCAATTCTCTTGAGAGATGAAATAGAGAGGAGAAAGACAGTCTTTAGAGTGAGATATTTCTCAGAAACTTCCTCAATGGGCTCGAACGGAGCTAGGGAGAGGCCTTCTAGTACAGTAGCCAAATCCCAGTTCGGCACCCTGGTGTGGACTGCTGGCCTCAGCCTCAAAGCACCACGAAGGAAACGAGTTATTAGTGGGTGTCTCCCCAAAGATACTCTACTCAAAGGGACATGGTAAGTGTGAAGGGGGATAACCCTGTGGAGAAGCGCTCCTGCAGGAACTCCAGCACTGCACCCACCGGACAGTTAACCGGGTCCAGCTGGTGCTCTCCACACCAGGAAGTGAATAATCTCACTTCAAGGCATACAATTTCCTTGTGGACGGAGCTCTGGAGTGGAGGATGGTCTCAACAACCTCAGTTGAGAGACCTGAACTTATGAGCTGGGCCCCCCCACAAAGACCAAGCCCACAGCTTCCATAGTTTTGGGCGGGGGTGAAGGATCGACCCATTCGCCTGAGAGAGTAAGTCTCTGCCAATCAGAATCTCCACAGGAGAGCCGTCGAGGAGAGACACTAGGTCCACAAACCATACTCGGGCTGGCCAGAACAGGGCTACTTGCAGTAAGCGGACCCCGTCCCGGCGAACCCTTTCCAGAACTCCTGGGAGTAGAACAATCGGGGGGAAAAGCATACAGACGTGACCTCGGCCACGCCTGCACCATAGCGTCCAACCCCAGAGGAGCTGGATGGCTGAGAGAGAACCACAGTGGACATTGTGATGTCTCCTTGGAATCGAACAGGTCGACCTCGGCACGACCGAAGTTCTTCAATAGGAGCTCCACCACCTCGGGGTGGAGTCTCCATTCCCCGGGCCTCGGCCTCGACAGGATGCCTGCTTCCTGATTTAAATACCCCGGGATGTAGATTGCCTTCAGAGAGAGCAACCTTCCTTGGGCCCACAGGATGATCTGGTTAGCCAGCTTGTGTAAGGGGTGTGATCGCAGACCCTCCTGATGGTTTATATATGAGACCACCGATGTGTTGTCGGAATGAACATGCACATGATGGCCCCTCAGGTCTGGGAGGAAGTGTTTCAGAGCCTGGAACGCCACTAACATTTCTAGACAATTTATATGCCACGAGAGATGATGGTCCCGCCACAGACCCTGGGCTGGGCGACCACTCATGATCCCCCGCCCAACCCGTGAGCGATGCATCTGTCGTTAGCGTGACGCGATGACAATGAGCTCCCAGCACGGGCCCTTGGGACAGGAACCAAGGTTCTTTCACATAACTAAGGCACAATGGCAGCGCCGCGTGACCTTGATTATGCTGAGCGAAGTTCCCCTTGGGGAGAACCCCTTGGTCCTGAGCCACCACTGCAATGGTCTCAGGTACAACAGGGTGCAACTTATAACGTTGGACGCTGCTGCCATCAGACCGAACAGTTTTTGAAACTGCTTTACAGTGAGCGCTGGCCTAGCTTTACTCATTTCATGGCTGAGAGAATCAAGCAAAACGAGCTGGAGACAGCAGCTGCTACCCCACGACTCGACCCCCACGTCTCGACCCCCACGTCTCGAACCCCACGACTCGACCCCCACGTCTCGAACCCCACGACTCGACCCCCACGTCTCGAACCCCACGTCTCGAACCCCACGTCTCGAACCCCACGACTCGAACCCCACGTCTCGAACCCCACGACTCGAACCCTGCATCGTCGTCGAATCCCATACCACCCACGTCTCGAACCCCACGACTCGAACCCCACGTCTCGAACCCCACGTCTCGAACCCCACGTCTCGAACCCCACGTCTCGAACCCCACGACTCGAACCCTGCATCGTCGTCGAATCCCATACCACCCACATAAAAGTGGTCCTCGCGAACCCCACGTCTCGAACCCCACGACTCGAACCCCACGTCTCGAACCCCACGACTCGAACCCTGCATCGTCGTCGAATCCCATACCACCCACATAAAAGTGGTCCTCGCGAACCCCACGTCTCGACCTCCACGTCTCGACCCGCACGTCTCGACCCCCACATCTCGACCCGCACGTCTCGACCTCCACATCTCGACCCCCACGTCTCGACCCCCACGTCTCGACCCCCACGTCTCGACCCCCACGACTCGAACCCCACGACTCGACCCCCACGACTCGACCCCCACGTCTCGACCCCCACGTCTCGAACCCCACGTCTCGACCCCCACGACTCGACCCCCACGTCTCGAACCCCACGACTCGACCCCCACGTCTCGACCCCCACGTCTCGAACCCCACGACTCGAACCCCACGACTCGACCCCCACGTCTCGAACCCCACGTCTCGAACCCCACGACTCGACCCCCACGACTAGACCCCCACGACTCCACGTCTCGACCCCCACGTCTCGAACCCCACGACTCGACCCCCACGTCTCGACCCCCACGTCTCGAACCCCACGACTCGAACCCCACGACTCGACCCCCACGTCTCGACCCCCACGACTAGACCCCCACGACTCCACGTCTCGACCCCCACGTCTCGAACCCCACGACTCGACCCCCACGACTCGAACCCCACGACTCGAACCCCACGACTCGAACCCCACGACTCGAACCCCACGTCTCGACCCCCACGTCTCGAACCCCACGTCTCGACCCCCACGTCTCGAACCCCACGACTCGACCCCCACGTCTCGAACCCCACGACTCGAACCCCACGTCTCGACCCCCACGTCTCGACCCCCCACGTCTCGACCCCCACGACTCGACCCCCACGACTCGACCCCCACGACTCGAACCCCACGTCTCGAACCCCACGACTCGAACCCCACGACTCGACCCCCACGTCTCGACCCCCACGTCTCGACCCCCACGTCTCGACCCCCACGACTCGACCCCCACGTCTCGACCCCCACGTCTCGACCCCCACGTCTCGACCCCCACGACTCGAACCCCACATCTCGAACCCCACGACTCGACCCCCACGTCTCGAACCCCACGACTCGAACCCCACGACTCGACCCCCACGTCTCGACCCCCACGTCTCGACCCCCACGACTCGACCCCCACGTCTCGACCCCCACGTCTCGACCCCCACGTCTCGAACCCCACGACTCGACCCCCACGTCTCGAACCCCACGTCTCGAACCCCACGACTCGAACCCCACGACTCGACCCCCACGTCTCGACCCCCACGTCTCGACCCCCACGTCTCGACCCCCACGACTCGACCCCCACGTCTCGACCCCCACGTCTCGACCCCCACGTCTCGAACCCCACGACTCGACCCCCACGTCTCGAACCCCACGACTCGACCCCCACGTCTCGAACCCCACGACTCGAACCCCACGTCTCGAACCCCACGACTCGAACCCCACGACTCGACCCCCACGTCTCGACCCCCACGTCTCGACCCCCACGTCTCGACCCCCACGACTCGACCCCCACGTCTCGACCCCCACGTCTCGACCCCCACGTCTCGAACCCCACGACTCGACCCCCACGTCTCGAACCCCACGACTCGACCCCCACGTCTCGAACCCCACGACTCGACCCCCACGTCTCGACCCCCACGTCTCGACCCCCACGTCTCGACCCCCACGTCTCGAACCCCACGACTCGACCCCCACGTCTCGAACCCCACGACTCGAACCCCACGACTCGAACCCCACGACTCGAACCCCACGACTCGACCCCCACGTCTCGACCCCCACGTCTCGAACCCCACGACTCGACCCCCACGTCTCGAACCCCACGACTCGACCCCCACGTCTCGAACCCCACGTCTCGAACCCCACGTCTCGAACCCCACGACTCGAACCCCACGTCTCGAACCCCACGACTCGAACCCCACGTCTCGAACCCCACGTCTCGAACCTCACGTCTCTGTGGTCACAGGATGTCTTTCGAATGAGTAGGGGTATAACCCCGGCATCCTGGACAAATCGCCATCATAAAGTTTTTTTCCTGCCAAGCAAATTCCAAGACAGACAAAAACACCAGGGACAGAGATTCACATAGAGCGCTCGCTGAAGACACAGAGGCTGACGCTGTTTGGTTCAGGTGTGCTTTATAGACCGTATGTATCCCCGCCCCATTTCAGCGCTGTGCTCGTTGTCTTTTGTCTTTGCATTTATGAATGAACGGCTCGTTTTAAAATCTTCCCGGTCTACTACAATTTGTTAAGACATCTGCTTTAAACATTACAATCCTCACGATAACTTTCGTTAACTTTACATTAAGTAAATCCACTTCAAAAGCGAATTACTCCTGGACAGCAATGCCATAGAGATATACAGAGCGACCGCAAAAACGAACGTTCAAAGACAATATTCTAAAGATGTTACGCACTTGTTTAGACTTCGTTTAAAATCATAAAAAATCTTACCGATCTAAAACTTTAACGGCAGTGTATGTTTGCACTGTATATTTATCTTTATTTTATTTAATCAGATTTTCCCCAACAAAGACCTGAAGAAGCTGAAGGAATGTGTTTCTGTGAGAGACCAACTACTGCGCAAGAAACTACAGGAGCACAAGGTAAACACACACACTTATTACAAACGAACTGGTGTGACGTCATTTCGAACAAAATCGGGCCAAAGTGAAGTGTGTTTGAGCTCATAAACACCTCTGAACTCCCATTGGTCCCTGCTGATGATGTAATAGTTGGGTGTGGCTCTGAGGCTCCGCCTTCTTTGACGGTTAATTTCTTCTGTTCAGTCCGTCGAGATCAGACGCCAGTAAAAACACACTGAAGAGACACTTTAAGTTTTATTATAATTTAAAGTGAATATGACACTTTTTTTCTGTTAAGCAAATAATTAAATATAAAGTGCTGTATAAATGAACATAACGGGCCTTTTCATGACCTTTGACCTTGCAGATGACCCTCACCCCTGGAGAGCCTCGTGACCTGCTGGACGCTCTTCTGATTGGTCAGATGAAGGGGTCAGGTGGGGATGATGACATCACTGAGGATCATGTGCTCATGACGGCAGCTGAGGCGTTTGGAGCCGGAGTCGAGACGACCTCCACTACACTACTGTGGACTATAGCGTTCCTACTGCACCACACACAGGTACACACACACACACACACACACACACTACACTACTGTGGACTATAGCGTTCCTACTGCACCACACACAGGTACACACACACACACACTACACTACTGTGGACTATAGCGTTCCTACTGCACCACACACAGGTACACACACACACACACACACACACACTACACTACTGTGGACTATAGCGTTCCTACTGCACCACACACAGGTACACACACACACACACACACACACACACACACACACTACTGTGGACTATAGCGTTCCTACTGCACCACACACAGGTACACACACACACACACACACTACACTACTGTGGACTATAGCGTTCCTACTGCACCACACACAGGTACACACACACACACACACACACACACACACACACACACTACTGTGGACTATAGCGTTCCTACTGCACCACACACAGGTACACACACACACACACTACACTACTGTGGACTATAGCATTCCTACTGCACCACACACAGGTACACACACACACACACACACACACACTACTGTGGACTATAGCGTTCCTACCGCACCACACACAGGTACACACCCACACACACACACACACACACACACACACACACACACACACACACACACTACTGTGGACTATAGCGTTCCTACCGCACCACACACAGGTACACACCCACACACACCCACACACACACACACACACACACACTACTGTGGACTATAGCGTTCCTACCGCACCACACACAGGTACACACACACACACACACACACACACACACACACACACTACACTACTGTGGACTATAGCGTTCCTACTGCACCACACACAGGTACACACACACACACACTACACTACTGTGGACTATAGCGTTCCTACTGCACCACACACAGGTACACACACACACACACACTACACTACTGTGGACTATAGCGTTCCTACTGCACCACACACAGGTACACACACACACACACACTACACTACTGTGGACTATAGCGTTCCTACTGCACCACACACAGGTACACACACACACACACTACACTACTGTGGACTATAGCGTTCCTACTGCACCACACACAGGTACACACACACACACACACACACACACACACACACACTACTGTGGACTATAGCGTTCCTACCGCACCACACACAGGTACACACACACACACACACACACACACACTACTGTGGACTATAGCGTTCCTACCGCACCACACACAGGTACACACCCACACACACACACACACACA
>CM040837.1:33068896-33098896 GCA_022828995.1 Vimba vimba | reverse complement strand
ATCCATGATAAAAGTGCAAAGCCTGTGTATCGAACACTACCTGTACATATTATATATTTCAGTATAGTATGCTATTAGAAACATACCATTGATCTCTCAAACACAAACTATGTTTCTTACAACAATTTTACCTTGTGAGTTTTTTACTTCATTGGAATGGTATGAAACTTGGTAAAGGATTTGGCACTTGAAATCTAAACATAAAAAAATCATGGACATGCTTCGAAAAGGTTAAATGGTCCAGAAAACACTTGTGCTCCTCGCGGTCAGAAATGAGCGCATTGTAAATGAATGAGCTGAATTTCCTCTAGTGGAAGCGTTTGGTACTGCAGCCGAACACACTCTCACTGAAAGATCATTTTCTGAGAGATCAACCTCAGATTTAAAACACAATTTGTTTAGATTTATGGCTTTGATTAACTCAGTTCTAGAGTAAAACATGTTTTGGAAAATAAATGTTTCATATAAAAATAAAATCAGAATTATTGTGCATTTTTCATGACCAAAAACATGAAAACATGACCATTTGCCAAGCGTCATCTTCTTTAAAAAGAGATCAAATTTAAGTTGAACATTATCAAACTAAAATATAGCCTACATTCATTTAATTCAAATAATATATATACTGTTTGCATGTGTGTGTGTGTGTGTGTGTGTGTGTGTGTGTATATATTTGACCTTGTGCAAGAAGCAGGTCAAAGGTTTCTGTTCACTGCATGAAGTAACATCTTGTTTTTAACAAATGGATTAAATAAAACAAAATGATTAATTCCATTTAATTTAATCAATCACAATTCATCAGTTCTCTTTAAAGCACCAGTGATTCATAAAACACCATTTACAATCAGTCTCTATCTCACACACACACACACACACACACACACACACTCACTGGGCAAACAGAGATTACAAAGACAGGCTGCTAATTGTGTGGTTTCAGTAAAGCGTTTAGTCTTTAAATGTTTGAATTACACCGTTCACAGCGCCGCACATCAACGTCAAACACACTCTATTGCTCACACTAGAGTGGGTCGTCATAGTAACGCCATGGTAACGCAACAGTGATGCTGGTAACACTGTCAATACTCTAAGATGGAACACAGAACCCCTCTGACAACACTGAACAGCAGCACACCAAACACTCCGATCAGCATGCGTACAAAATAGAGATCATTTCATATCGAGCTTATATATTCATCTGAAGCTACTAGAGTTATTCTTATGTATAATTAGATCTATTTCCATATATATATATATATATCTATGTATGATGGATTCTACAAATTCTGTCTTTAGGCTGAATGAATCTCACGAAAACGTGAAATAAAAAAGTTAGAATCATGTACAGTAACAGTTAAATGTTATTTTGTAAATATATATATATATATATATGTGTGTATATATATATATATATATATATACAGTGTAATTTTATATATATAAATAAAAATTAAATAATAAAAATGTGTATATATATTTACATTTTTATTATTTAATTTTTTCATGATATTTAATCACATTTTCTTCTCTGAATGGTCATTATCGTGATTATTATTGTTGTGTTTTCTTTAATTTTCATTATTCTCAATAGATATTCACTATTAATACAATGACTTTTTAAATTTGAATCTATATATTAGAACAAATACTGTCATGACGTACCGATATTATACATTGCAAATATCATTTTTTCACATGACAGTAACGGTTAAATGTGCTTAATTGTCATGAAATGAATGCAGAAATTGTTACGGTCCTAAAAATGGGGTGTCTTCTTAATGCAAAATATAATTTCTTATTTCTACTATTTGATTACGGCATGAAATGTGATCTTCGTGAGATTCACCCGCCTGCGCGTCGTAAATGAACAATGTCGTTTCAATGTCTGACATAAAGACGTAAACAAATGTTATTAAAAAAGCACAATAAATGGAGAACCGAAGCAAAAGTCATGTCCTGAGGTGTCGTCTTGATTCTTTGTTCGTGGTTTGCGATGCAGCATCTGTTTTGGCCAAGCTGGTGTTCTGGAGAAACGGTTCCTTCAGGTAATGATGCGCACGTGTTCTGCATTACCCACAATTCCATGGGAAGGGCGTTTGTGTATGTTGTTTTATCACAACTGTCGGTGTTCTTTTCAAAAACTAATGAGCAAAAGCAGCAGTCGGACTGTCAAGAGAGAGAGAGTAGGAAAGAAGAGGAGGTCCGTTCCGCTCGTCCAGTCAGAACATTGTCCACTCTTTAGGGTGTGTCTTCAGGTCGCTTTGTGCAGAGCAATTCTTTTTTTACTACGAATGGCCAAAAATCAAACAAAAGTGTTGCATTATAGGTTATATTAAACATTTTATGCATAAATTAGGAATGAAATTATGCTTCGATGGCATGTTTTTTCCTCCATTGCATGATGGGCCAAATCAAAGGTCATCACAGGCCAACTTTGGTCTGGTTTGGGCATCTCTGATCTAGTGTATCTGTCAACAGAAACAGACACACGACCGGTCAAAAGTGAGGAATAATTAAGATTCATAAATGTTTTTGAGAAGTCTCTTCTGCTCACCAAGGCTGCAGTATTTGCTCCAAAAAAAAAAGAAAAACCAGTAAAAATTGTTAAATATTTTTACAAATTAAATCAGCTGTTTTCTATGTGAATATATAGTGAATTGTAATTTATTCCTGTGATCAAAGCTGAATTTTTAGCATCATTACTCCAGTCTTCAGTGTCACATGATTTATTTTGTTGCTGATTTGATCTTAGTTAACGGTAGTGTGTGACCCTAAGACCACAGATTTAATGCGTCAGCTTCTGTACAGTTGCTCTCACAGAGCGTCACTGATTTTAAGATCTACAGTCTCACACTCATTTATGCACTAGGTCAGTCGGTTTCCATCGCAATGACGACCGTGTCAGTGGGCGGAGTCACGGATGAGACAGGCCACGCCTCTTTCCCGCCCCCGTCGTCTGGCATCTGTCTGGCTCTGGCCGAACAATCTGGACTATCGTGAAGAAGAGTGTCATCCGTCCCAATGGCCGACTCTACCGGTAAGTGTCCTCCTTCTTCCTCCTCCTCGTCATCCTCTTCTTCAGGTTCCACCCGGCAACGGCAAACCTCGATGCCAGAGTCGCCAGTCAGCCGTCGCTGCTGGAAGTGCGTTTGGTCGACGTCCAGGTCGCTCACGGTGGAGTCACGGCGCTCGGGTTCGACGCCGGGAGAAAACAGAGCGGATCTGGGCGGAGACTGAGGGGGTGGAGCTACAGGCTCCTCCCTCTTCTCCTCGGGACGAACGCCAAGCGGATCGGAGATCGAGAACAGGTGCAGAGACGAAGAGGACGAGATCGAAACGCTGGTGATATTCTTCGACTTCGGGCTGTTAGTATTGTTTGCATCACAGATGTTGTTAGTATTAATGGTTTGGGATGCGTCTAATATGTCAGTAACGTTATCTGTGCTACTAGTGTTGAGGTTCTTCACCGGTTTCGTGTTCCCATTGCAGTCCAAGGGGGCGGAGCATGGAAGTCCCGCCCCCTTCGAACATGGAAGCTCCACCCCCTTGGGGCATGGAAGCTCCGCCTGCATGACCTCGATTGGTGATTGGCCACTTTCGTTAAATGGAACGCTCTCGTTGTGCATGACTGCGGAGTGGGTGTGGCCAGACTCGCTGAGGGAGGGCGTGGAGGCGTGGCTTGTGTCGGTCTCATCCGTGAGTTGGGCTGACGAGGGGGAGGAGCTACAGGGTGATGACGGACAGCAGGAGTCACATGAGCAGCTGGTGTAGTTGTCGGAGCTCTGGGATGACATCATGTGACTAGGCCCCGGGTGGGCGGAGCCTCGTGGGTAGGCCACGGAGCTGTAGGGAGGGGGGGGTGTGCTGGGCTGGGCTGCTACTTCCTCATAGGATGGCAGTTTAAGTGAGGCGAGGAAACCTGCCAATGAGAACTCAAGATTAATATACTTGGTTTACCTTCGTGCACGTTTTCATTTAGACTCCTAAATGGGTCGCACACCGGACACACATTTTCTCAGTTTATGGCCAGCAATATTGTTATGTTTAAGGACATTACGAAATTAAGATGTTATTGTTATGTTATCACTGTACTGTACAATTAAATACAATCATGGCTGAGTCTGCAGTCTGAACACGTTACCTCAGGTCGTCCGTTAACTGAATTAATTGAGAATCTCACCTGAAAATCCGATAATTTTCATCCATTCAAACAAATAATCTTACAAACAGAAACAACATTATTTTTCTGACCCCATTGGCAGATAATTTAGCTTGTTTCAAGCAAAAACTCACTTAATTTTTATTTATATCCCCAGAAAACAAGACTTAATATCTTATGTAATTTTACTCATCTAGTAAATGCATCTTGATTTAAGAATTTTTAGATATTTGGACTGGAAACAAGACAAAAATACTAAGTAAGAAAAGCATTTTTTGCAGTGTCTTTGTGAGCACGAGTTCTTACTGAGGTCAAACATGGAGGACGGGTAACTGCACGCCCCATGATAGGCCATGAGGTTGATCTCTCTCTGTCTCTGCTGCTGTTGGACTCGCTGCTTCGCCTGCCGGTGACGATACGCACAGCAACAGCTGAACAGGATTAGCACACTCCACAGCAGCCAAAACCCTGAAACACAAGCAACAATCCTTAAAGGAGTAGTTCGACTTGAGGGTGAGTAAATCATGGGGTAATTGTAAATTTTAAGGCCTTCTGAAGCAAAGTTATGAGTTTGTGTGAGAAAAATATTCGGTAACACTTTATTTTACAGTGTCCTTGTTACATATGTTACATGTACTTACCATAGTAATAGCAGTAAATTATGCATAATTACATGCAACTAAACCTCAACCAAACCCTAATCCTACCCTAACCCTATAGTAAGTACATGTAGTTAATTAATATTACTCAGTAATTAAATATATAATTATACTGTAACAATGACACCTTAAAATAAAGTGTAACCAAATATTCATATTTAAAAGTTTATAAAGTAAAATAACTAGCGTCCGTAAGTTGCGCATATGGTCGTAAGTAGAGACTGCGTATGTTCGTTTGGCCGGAAGCTAGTTATTTCACTTTATAAACTTTTAAATATGAATATTTTTCTTACTCAAACTCATTGCTTTGCATCAGAAAGCATTTATTAACCCCCTGGAGCAGTGTGGAGCACTTTTATGATGGATAGATGCACTTTTATGATGGACAGATGCACTTTTTTGAGCTTCAAACTGTTGGTTGCAATTCACTGCCATTATAAAGCTTGGAAGAGCCAGGACATTTTTTAATATAACTCCGATTTTCATTTTAAAGTCAACTACTTCTTTAAAGAATAAAGGCCTTACTAGCTACGTTTCCAATGCGAATTTGACTTATTTGCGAATAAAGCAACATTTGCATCCCATTTGTTCAAGAGAACAAAATCGTCACTTCCTGGGAAATGATAAAATATCTGTAATAAAATTAGAAGCTGCTAAAAATTGGCCTCTTTTTTCCTACATTTTCCATACATTTAATTAAATCTTTTTTCTTTTTTTTAAATGCGAATATCCCAAAATGTACATAACATTTGGTGGATGAAAACAACTATTTATGCAGAATGCTAATCATTCATTCAGTCATATAACGTCACACAAACCTGAATATATCCTGTGATGTTTTGTGCATGTTTGGCTTTTCTAAATGCTGAATCTATTGATGCTTTTGAATGACTCTTTGAATAAGTTTGTCATTTTAGATGTGATGATTTTTTATTATGGTCTTTTATTTAATGTTTTATGCAATTTTCTTTTTCAAATTTCTTTTTCTCTGTACAGTCCTTCTACCTTTGAAAGTGTGTTATTTATAATCAGATGCTTTCTGTTAAAAGCTGCTTGAAACCAACAATTGTTGATTGACAAGTGAGTAGGCGATCCACAGGGGCAGATAAAGTCACATCGTCATTTACACATGATTATGGACTAATAAAGATGACAGAATCTATTGTATTGTATGTAATGAGTAATCAGTTGTACAGTATTTTAACAGTGTTTGTATATTTAGGGAAAGAGAAAAATATATGCATTTTGGCCTATTTTGCTTCTATCTATGTCTTCTTTCAGAGTAAAATTCAAAAAGTAAAAAGGAAAATATCATAAATACAAATTTAGGTGTTTTATTGCACTTTATCTATTTGCATCTGTAGATTTCAATTACAGTATATATCTTTGAAGAGTTTGTCCTCCACTTCAGCAGCACTTACAAACACCAAAATTTACAGATTTATTCCTGTCTATATTCTGAAGGTTTTTACTGAAGGGTTTGTTCATATATCACACACTGATTTATATGACATTTTATTTCAATTTTTTTTTTTTTTTCGGGCTGTTGACAGTATTTTCTGATTTATGCAGTGATAAAAAGAGATATTCAAAATCCCCTCAGTAAAAACCTTTAACTCTAATATGTCAACAAAATCAAAAAAGAAATTTGATCTTGGCTTTAACCAATGTTCAGATTTATAATCTGGAGATTTATGCAAACGAGTGCATACTTAATTAGATAGTGCCTCATTTGCTTATTTAACCATAACATCTCAGAAAAGTGTCTTAATATACTGTAATTAATAAACTGGGTAAATATGGTGATATATATTAGTTAGAAATTGTACCCTATTCTTAACAGGAACATTTCAACCCAAAAATGAATCAACATGCACGATTCTAAGAAAGAAAGTCGTACGGGTTTGGAATGACATGAGGGTGATTAAATGACATAATGTGCATTTTTAATCCAGTTTACAGGGAACATTGTCAAAGTTTGAACAAACGCTCTTCCAAGAACATTCATATTTGGCCTTTAATAATGTTCTCAAAACAGCACAAAAACATTATTTATATGTCATTTACAGAATCCTTTTTCTGATCCTATGCATTCTAATACTACCGCACACAACCTAATACTACAGTAAGAACAAAAACAATATTTATACTTCATTTATGAAAAAAAAATAAAAATCTGAAACGTTTTAGTTGAATGTTCATGTAACATATTTTCAGGAAACATTCAAAAGTAACGTTCCCAACACGATAAAAAGGAATGTTCCCTTAAAGTCCCCCTGTAGTCAATAACTTTATCCATTAAAACTCATCTTTGATCACAAAAATTACATATTTAAAAAAATTTTCCTTGAAAAAAAATTCTTAAAAAATCTTGAATGTAACTCGACACCATTGCCTCATTTAGTATTCGCAGTTCTATGAATATGCAAATTAGCCCCGCCTCCACTCACTCACACCAGCTCAGAGATCTACTCTGGTTACCTTAGTTACAAGGTAGTTTGTGACGTCAGAAACACCAGCGATATCAAACCGCGTTTTTGGTTCTCTGTAATTTTAATACTCAGCAATGGTGTCGACTTATGAATTTACACATGGTTTGTCTTAAAGCATATTAAAAAAAAACACCACAAAGACATAAAAACAACATTAAAAACTTGATTTTCAACACAGGGGGACTTTAAGGTTCGCATAACCAAGATTTTTTTTTGTTCAGAGAACATTCGGAAATAACAAAATGATGTATTTTTGTTAGCTGGGATGAACATTGACAGTAATTGTGTGTGTGTGCTGGTTAGACAGAGGGACTCACACCACAGCTCATAGTAGTATGTGCAGCAGCCGGTCTCCTGGCAGCAGTGTCCGGTCTGGCAGAGGTATCCGCTGGCGCTGTTAGTGCCGGGACAGTAGCGCGGGCTCCCCAGGAGAGGCAGGGTCCCTGAACTGTGGTACTCCATCCCCTGCAGCAGCGCGTGACGCCACCGAAACACTCGGTCCCCCTCTTCCTCCAGAACTGCTGCTATGGGGCATTCAGAGCCCGCAGAGTCTGGCAACAACACAGCAAAAGGAGAGAATGACACTTTAAACAAGTGCACAGAAAGCACAATCTTTGAATCATTAAAAAAAAAAAAAAAAAAATTAACATGAACTAAAAATAGACCACATGTACTTTCTAAATAAATGTTCCTGGTCTAATTGTGAAGGATTCATCATCAGTGCATGTGATTGTAAACTAAAACGCGTTTTCATCAAATACTTCTTCCATCTCTGAAATGATTTCCCTTTTTCATTTGAGAACTTATAAGTCCCACACTATATTTTTTTCTCATTTAATATGATGTTTCTGTCAAGAACCCATCAAAAGAGAGAGAATGGCACTTTAAAAAAGTGCACAGAAAGCACAATTTTTTTTTTTTTTTTTAAATCAACATGAACTAAAAATTAGACCACATGTTCTTTCTAAATAAGTGTGACCCTGTAGCACGGGTAAATTTGTGGCAATAGCCAACAATAAATACATTTTATGGGTCAAAATTATAGATTTTTTCTTTTATGCCAAAAATCATTAGGATATTAAGTAAAGATCATGTTCCGTAAAGATATTTTGTAAATTACCTACCATAAATATATAAAACATTTATTTTTGTGGGTGAATTCAGCACAATTGTGAACATAAATTAACAACTTTAAAGGTGATTTTCTCAATGTTTCGATTTTTATGCACCCTCAGATATGCACCCACACGTTGATCTGATTGGTTACAAGGTAGTTTGTGACGTCAGAAACACCAGCGATTTCAAAGCGTGTTTTTGAGACTGTCTTTGGTTCACTGCAGTTTTAAGGAGGAAATACTCAGCAATGGAGTCGACTTATGAATTTACACATGGTTTGTCTTAAAGCATATTAAAAACACCACATAGACACATAAACAACATTAAAAGCTGGATTTTCACCACAGGGAGACTTTAAGTGGTCTAAATGTATTTATATATATATATATATATACATACATATGATATATATATATATATATATATCATCTGTCGAAGGCGGAGGAACATAAAATGTTAGTCTAATCATTGCATTCGGTCCACCTTGCATTCCTACCTCATTAGGCATTACACATCATCAGAGAGTTTCATGCTATGCAGAGTTGTAGACAGATGTCAGTCACTGAACACCGCAAACGAAACAGCAGCCGCCTTTTACACTTCCTCCTGAACCAAAACAACCAGCTTATGCTGCGTTCACGCCATAACTACCGTTATTTGGAAGAGATGGAAACCCGTGACGTTAAACTTGGAGCGGTTTGTGACTCGAATTTATGCGTATCAATGTCAACACTGACACCGAAATGAATCTGCAGCCGTCAGGTGCTACAGGTCAGTGCCTGTCTCTCGTCTCGTGACGCTTTGTTCCTGTGTTTTGAAGAAGGCGTGGCTTTGGAGACGCTCATGGTTTCAAAGGTAACTTGCTATTGCTAGCCGCTCCAAAAAAATTGCCTTTAATCTTTAATCTTTAATAATGTTCTCAAAACATTACCCTGTAACATTCCCATAATGTTTGCAAAATGCTAAAATGGAATGATCAAAATTCTTCCAGTAACAATAATAGAGTGTCGATTCAAATAATCTGGTCTTTAAATACGTTCTCAAAACGTTACCACAAAAACGCTATTTATGGAACTTTTTTCTGAAAGGTTTTAGTTTCGTCTAGCTTTAAAAAAATAATAATAATAATATTTCAAAAGTAACATTCTCATAACGTTTGCAAAATGTTAAAATGTAATGTTCCCTTAATGTTAGTATAACCAAGATTTTTTTTTTTTTTTTTTTTAAACTGCAGAATGATTGAATGTAAAGGTAGAAACAGATGGTCATGTGAAACTAAATTAATTGCCAATTGCTTTTGGACATTATGAGAAGACTTGTAATATGGACATAAACAAATCTATATCTCACACACAGGTGTTGTAAGTGTCTTTACCTGGTGAAGGACACAGGTGTCCATATATGCTGTCAGGATCATCTATAAATGAAAAGGGGGGGAAAAAAAACATAATAATCAACCATTACTGAAATAAACAGCATTTTTTTCCTCTGAACTCTTATAAGCGCAAACAGTGTTTTAAAAAAGGTGTACAAGAGAGATGCATGCGTGTGTCGTATTATGTGTGCAATGCATTAAATGTGTTTAAATGTTATTCAGCATGTGCATGTGTGCAATCAAACTTTAAACATTAACGCAACAATTGTTTGCGAATGAAAAAGATTAAACAGGCCCAGGCAGAAGCGTAACAGAATACACACACACACACACACTCGAACACGGAGCTTTAGTTCAGTGATGCTTTATGCACCTGCAGCAATAATCATCACACATCCGTATCGATTATAAATAAATGCACCAACCTTACTAAACGCGGCGGGTGATCAGTGATGCTCGATGTCGCTGGTGTTATTGTAGCAAACGGCCTTTAATGAAAGTCGCTTCTCTTTCTGATTCGCTCATTTTTTCTGCTTCTGCACCGACTGTCTCTCTCCGTCCGCCATTTCCACCGAGAGCTCCAGCCGTCACATCACAAACGACACACGAGCGAACCGGGATTTCATAACGACAAAACGAACAGCGCACAAAAACATTTACTACTTACGTATATGTTGCACTCAAATGTAAAATCTCATTTTTACAACAGACGGCGCGAGACTGCAGACATATATAATGCCATGAACGTTCATCGGATCTGATGCTGATTGGCTCGAGGCTGCAGGATGCAGACCAATCAGAGCACACCTGGGTTTCGCCTAGCAACAGCTGGTAAGATGGTAAGACCATAGATATGTATACAGGTAAAAATATACAAACAGGTAAGACTGCAGGAATTAGCATGATTCTGTATGTGAACGTATCAATAGTGAAACTATTATGGAATTCATGTTAAAATCCTGGTTTACAGTTTCATGTAATACTTTCTGCGACAAAGAAACATATTCCAGCTATAAAACAAGGAACGGTTCATCAGAACTTTTGACTATAACGTTCTGGCAAGTATCTCTGTAAATACATTCTTCTTGTAAAGTTACTAGAACATTCGTTCTGTTATTTGGTAACACTTTATTTTACAGTTTCCTTAGATGTTACATGTACTTACCATAGTAATAACAGTAAATTATGCATAATTACATGCAACTAACCCTCAACCAAACCCTAACCCTATAGTAAGTGCATGTAGTTTAATAATATTACGCAGTACTTAAATATATAATTACACTGTAACAACGACACCTTAAAATAAAGTGTAACTAGTTGGCATTTAATAATGTTCTTAAAACGTTTTATACATCATCCATGGAACTTTTAGTTGGACGTTTTTTTAAAAAAATGTTGCTCGTTTAAGAACGTTCAGGAAAAACGTTCAAAAGTAACGTTCCAATAATGTTTGAAGAATGATCAAATGGAATGTTCCCTTAACATTGGCATAACAACAACAAAAGATGATTTGAACGTTTTCATAACTTAAAGAGAATGTTAGCGAAATGTTTTTTTGCACGTATTTCGTTAGGCGAGTCTGTTTTGCATGTATTATAATCACTGCAAAAGAACAAAACCATGATGTTGGCCACTAGAGGGACTTTTTATTACACTTATTTGAGTTGCATCCTACAGTTCTGTGAAATCAGAGTTTATGTGGTTGTATATTTCAATAAAGCTTTTCAAGATTATGATGCATGTACAAAAATAATGGACCAACTCGTTCTGATTTGATCTGGTCAGAACTCAGAAAGTGGAGACTGGCGTAAAGAAAAGTATCTTGAATACTCATTTAGCCGTTTATGCCACAAACTGATTTTCATAAGTCAATAAAACATCCTGCTATGACAGTGGTTTCTGTTTATCTTATTTTTGTACAAAAAATGGGTAACTCTTTATAATATTGTTCCTACATTAATGAATAACTACACAGGAACAAATGAGTAACGCACTATTAACATTATAGTAACTACTAACTAACAATGAACTCTGATTAACAAATTAGTAAGTAACAGCGCTCAGTTGAATGTGGTAGTTCACTATTAGCTAATCAATAATACTATTATTCACACAGTACCTCACTGAAGACTACTAAGAACTACTATATACAGGTTCATAATTAATATTAATAATGCATAATGTATAATATAAGGTAATGATAACCCATTAGTTATTAATCAAGTGTTAAATTTTTGTAAAGGAACTACTAATAATTTGGATCAGTATCTAAAGTGAAGATCATGGGAACACGCTAGTAATGACTAAAGTATTACCAAATCCATCAGAAGGAATTACTATTCAAAATCTTACAAAAATCTCAAAAGCTCACAATGACTTCAGTCAATATTAGGGAGTTATCATGTTTTTCACTTTAGATACTGATCCAAATTATTATTAGTTCCTTTAGAAGGATGTAGTAACACTTGAGTCGTTACTAGTGGGTTACCGTTACCTTATACATTATGCATTATTCATGTTAATTATGAACCTGTTTATAGTAGTTCTCAGTGAGGTATGAAAGAATAGCAGTTATTGATTAGCTAATAGTGAACTACCATATTCAACTGAGCGCTATTACTTACTAATTTGTTAATCAGAGTTTCTTAAAAGTAGTTACTAGAATGTTAATTCTGACTTTTTGTTGCAATTTTGAGTTTCTATCTCGAAACTCAGAATTTATTTCTCACAATTCAGACTTTAATTTTTGCAATTCAGAGTATATTTTTTGCCATTTTGAGTTTATATCTCACAATTCTGACTTTATTTTTTGCCATTTTGAGTTTATATCTCACAATTCAGACTTTATTTCTGGCAATTCACACAATTTCTTGCAATTCTGACTTTTTTTTGCTATTTTGAGTTTCTATCTCAAAATTCAGAATTTATTTCTCGCAATTCACACAATTTCTTGCAATTCTGACTTTTTTTGTTGCAATTTTGAGTTTGTATCTCGAAATTCTGAATATATTTCTTGCCATTCTGACTTTTTTGTTGCAATTTTGAGTTTATTTCTCAAAATTCAGACTATTTTTTGCTATTTTGAGTTTATATCTCACAATTCTGACTTTATTTTTTGTAATTTTGAGTTTATATCTCACAATTCTGACTTTATTTTTTGTAATTTTGAGTTTATATCTCACAATTCAGACTGTATTTCTTGCAATTCACACAATTTCTTGCAATTCTGACTTTTTTTGTTGCAATTTTGAGTTTCTATCTCGAAATTCAGAATTTATTTCTCGCAATTCAGACTTTATTTTTTACTATTTTGAGTTTATATCTCACAATTCTGACTTTATTTTTTACTATTTTGAGTTTATATCTCACAATTCTGACTTTATTTTTTACTATTTTGAGTTTATATCTCACAATTCTGACTTTATTTTTTGCTATTTTGAGTTTCTATCTCGAAATTCAGACTATTCTCGCAATTCAGACTATATTTCTTGCCATTTTGAGTTTATATCTCACAATTCTGACCGGCAATTCAGACTTTATGTGTTTGTCTGCAGGAGGAGTTGTTTATTCTACTATGGCAGACGTGAGAAACGGACGATCTGCTCAGGTAAGTGTGCGCAGCTTTTGGACACACACCTAATTACTGTTTTTCATGATTTTTAAAACCGTTTGATTTAAATGATTAAAATTGTAGCCACATATAAAATGTGCATACACAAACTGCAAAAAGTTATTCCTCAGTATTTTTGTGTGTGTTTATTATTTCTGCAGGATGATGTCACATACTCATCTGTAATCTCCAGCCAATCTCACACACAGATCCCTGCAGATCAACCCTGAGGAGGACAGCGTTTACGCAAGTGTGCAAAAAGATCAAACGTGACACGCTTGCCAAAAACAAACACTTTCAGTCAGGTTATTGTTTTATAATCATTGCAAGGGCATTTACATTAACAGAATTTGCTTCATGCTGTGTTTATCCTACTTTAGAGCCATAATTTACATTTTGTAAAAATTGGCTTTTAGAATAAACTGTTAAATTTCTCTTTTCTAAGATATTTTTTGCATTTTGTAAGATGATTGCGCAATTCCGTTTCATTCAATTTAATGTATTCTTAAATACAGTAATACAGGTTGTTTTCTTCGTTTGGAGGGACTGTAGTGGCTACACATTATGTTTGTGAAAAATAGTTTGCTTCAAATCTAAGTTATTGCTTAAATGTTTATTGAAATGTCTATCTCTCAAAGAGAAAAGACAAACACAGCAAGTTCTGATTTTAGCTTCTGGAAGAAACTTGCAGAATTATGAAAAAAATATAAACAGAAAAAAATGTCTTTTGTGCAGGATTAATCTTTTGTCACTTGAAATAAAATAAATTTGAACTGAAATACATTAATATATATATATATATATATATATATATATATATATATATATATATATATATATAAAAAAAAAAAACCTTAACCTTAACAACCTTAAACTTATTTTATTTCAGCAAGTTGGCAACAATTCTTATTTTCATTTAGTTTAAGTTGATGTGCTAAAATATCCCAAACTAAAACTGACTAATAAATAATAAAACTAAAAATTAAAAACATTTAATAAAAAAAAAAAAACTAAAACAAATCACAAAAACTAAAATGAAAACCAAAAATATAAAAATAGAAACCAATTCAAAATACTGTTAAAAAAAATACTGGTGCTTAATGTCTTAATGGTACTGAAATAATCAAAATATCTTAAAAACTGTCACAGCTTGTAATGTGATTGCAATTATTCTTTAAAACTAAATGTAAATGTAATTATTCTCAAGAGTTTCGTCATTTGTTTCTTTATTTAAAGAGTCCATATCTCATCTTTTCAAAACAAAAGCTAAATTGATACAACTACAGAACAGTGAAATATTCATTTTCACAACAATATTCTTCATTCGAAAACATTTCCTTAAATTTCACACTAAATAATCTGTTAAGGAATACGAATACAAACATATGAAAGGAATCTAAACAGAGCAGAACAAATATTACAACAAAAAATAGCTCTATAAGTTAAACAAATTCTCAAAATTCAGCTTTCTAAATTGTAATGCATGGTGTTTTTTTCTCCATATTATTACTAGAAACTAATTAAAACATTAGCAGAGTTAGAGGCACAGCTTTAAGTTTATCGTTTTAATCTTAAACTGATGATATCTGATTTGATATGATGATAAGTATCACATTATACAGTATATAAACTATAACCAGCACGTTCTACTGTGCTTTTAGTCAGAAACACACACTTCAGGGTGACAGCGTCAATTGTACACAATTGCAAAATATCTTTTCCTGAGTTTTCATTTCTAATAAATGAAATTTCTAAAGAAATATGGTGCATGATATATTGATCATCGCGGCTCTTCATCAGTTGCAGTTTTCTCTTTTCTCTGAGCTTTACTATTAGATCAGATCACGTCACATGACCTTTCTGCGCAAGTCGCTTGTTTTATGGGTGAATCTCATTAAAACATGTTCATGTCATATTTACCATATATATATATATATATATATATTTTTTTTTTTTTTAATTAGAAATGTAATGACCATTAAGAATTGTGCAATGTGACTTTAAAAACATTCCTCCAAAGTTTCTCATTGCCGTAATGCACTAGTTCTTTAAATTAGCATAAATTAAAGACAGTACAAATATTACAATGTATAAATACTTTACAGTTAAAATAATATATTCTTTGTTTTGCAGTCATATGGAAGCCCATTTCCGCCACATAATCAAAAATCATGCTTTTGTAAATCATAATGACATAAAACTAACATACTAAGACATATTTAGGAGATGGAAAATCTAAATTATGACAAGTTATAATCACGACAAATCGAAATTATGATGTTAAGTCATATTATAACAAAAAGTTGAAATTGACAAGCAGTTGAAATTGACAAAATTTTTAAATTGTCATAAACAAGTCAATTATGTCATAAATATTCAAAATTGACACAGTCAACAGTATTACATTAAAGTTATAATTATGACATAAAAAGTTAAAATTGACAAACAGTTGAAATTGACATAAAAGTCATAATTATGTCATAAAAAGTTGAAATTGACAAACAGTAAACATTATAACATCAAAGTCATAATTACATGAAAAGTCTTAATGACATTAAAAAGCTGAAATTACGACAAGTCAGAGTTACGACGTTAAGTCATAAAATGACATTAAAATGGACAAAAAGTCAAAATTGACAGTCATAATTATGTCATAAAAAGTTTAAACTGACATGCTAAGTCATATTTAGGATATGAAAAGTCAAAATCATGACTTTAAAACGTCGAAATTATGACATAAAAGTTCTAATTATGACATTAACAGTCAATTATGTTTTAAAAAGCAAAAACTTGACATACTAAGTCATAATTAGGAGATGAAAAATCATAATAATGACATAAAAGTCATAATTCAGACAAGTCATAATTATGACAAAAAGTCCAAATTGACATTCTATCATAATTTCGACTTTTTTTAATCTCATATTTATGACTTTTTCTGTAAAGCTGCTTTGAAACGATACGTATTGTGAAAACCGCAAATAAATGTGTCTTGAATTGATTGAAATGAATTTTTATGTCATAATTAAGATTTACCAAAGCGTAATATTTGTGTCGTATGTGGAGGAAATGAGCTTCCATACCGTCCTGAGAATTATAATGAGATGCGAACGTCTAAACTGCTGTGAAACAGTCGTGATTTGGGGGTGACCGGGACGTGTGACCCACAGGGTTCATGAAGCTCACTGTGTGTATATGGATCATATGTATTGCTGGGGTTTCTGGGATTTGGAGGCAGAGTTCATGTTTTTGTGTTTCTCTGCAGATTCTCCGTGACATGCGGTCGAAGCTTCTGAATCGATGAACACACACAGAAAAAAAAGGAAAAATGAGAAGGAAACATTAGAATACTGCAGAATAACTTGGTAACACACTTTCTGCTCTTTCTGTCAAGGAGAAATTTCTTCTGAATTTCCGACCACATGAAGTTTCAGTCACATAACACTGATGAACACCAATGAAAAGAGGAACTAACAATTACTAACAATAACTATTACTTGATCTGCTGTTCTTCTGGCTACACAAATATAACAGAACATAACAAGGTTATTTTAAAGTCCCCCTGTGGTGAAAATCCAGCTTTTAATGTTGTTTATGTGTCTATGTGGTGTTTTTAATATGCTTTACGACACACCATGTGTAAATTCATAAGTCGACACCATTGCTGAGTATTTCCTCCTTAAAACTGCAGTGAACCAAAGACAGTCTCAAAAACACGCTTTGAAATCGCTGGTGTTTCTGACGTCACAAACTACCTTGTAACCAATCAGATCAACGTGTGATCGTCAACCAATGGATCTCTGAGTGAGTGAGTGAGTGGAGGCGGGGCTCATTTGCATATTCATAGAACCACGCATACTAAATGAGGCAAGGGTGTCGAGTTACATTCAAGCTGTTTTAAAGCATGAAGAATTTTTTTCAAGGTAAAAACGTTTAAATATGTCATTTTGGTGATCAAAGAGGAGTTTTAATGGATAAAATGATTAACTACAGGAGGACTTTAAAGGATTAGTTCACCCCCAAAATGAAAATTTCCTAATAATTTACTCACCCCAATGCCATCCAAGATATCCATGTCTTTCTTTCCTCAGTGGGAGAGAAATTATGTTTTTTGAGGAAACATTTCTGGATTTTTCTTCTTAACAATGGACTTCATTGGTTACCATCGTTTTTAAGTCCAAATCAATGCAGTTTCAAACGTCTTTGAAGTGTTTAAACGGGCTGTACGCGATCACAGCTGAAGAAGAGGTTGTTATCTAGTGAAACGATAGGTCATTTTCAAAAAAAATTATAATTTATAAACTTTTTACCTTAAATATTTCAGATTGAGCTGATCAACAAACGGACAGGGAACTACGTCATCACGTTGAAAGGTCACGCCGTTTCACTAGATAACAACCTCTTCTTCAGCTGTGATCGCGTACAGCCCGTTTAAACACTTCAAAGACGTTTGAAACTGCATTGATTTGGACTTAAAAACGATGGTAACCAATGAAGTCCATTGTTAGAAGAAAAATCCAGAAATGTTTCCTCAAAAAACATAATTTCTCTCCCACTGAGGAAAGAAAGACATGGATATCTTGGATGGCATTGGGGTGAGTAAATTATTAGGAAATTTTCATTTGGGGGTGAACTAATCCTTTAATAGTTAAAATATCAGTAGTTCAAAAACTCACGTAAAGCAATGTATACTCTATAGTGAATCTCGACTGCTTGATTGTTTACATGAGAGTAGGCTACATATTAATAATTTTATATAAATATATTTCTTACTCTGCAGGTTTGATAGCGCGTGCTCCAAACCCTTCATGGCTTTCGCCTGGTTACTCCTGAATCGGGCCAAACCAAACTCCTACAGGAAGAAGAGACACACGATTGAAGTTTAATGCTGACAAGAGCCACATTTCACTCTAACACAGAAACTTGTGGAGGTTTAGTGTTGACGCATCGATATGAAAATCTTGGCCAATAACCGATAATTCTTTATATTTGAGAGCCGATATATTGGCTGATAAATGTAAATCAGGGTTCGGATTTTCAAGCACTACTTTTTTGGTTTTCAAGGACTACAATCAGAGATCTCACTTATCAAACAATATCTTTCAAATTCTAAGGGTAAATAGATAAACAAAAATATGCTAATAAAACAAAATGTTACGAATAAAGTGCAACACAAGCAATGACTGCGGTAACTTTAACCAATGAAATTACACTGTGACAAAGATATCGCTTTCCTTAGTCAAACTGATTTTTCCGCTCATGAATATATGATTGACCTGAAGAATAAAAGCTGTATCATATACTTGAATAATAATATGAACGATATCACACTGACTGCCATGCGAAGACGGGCTGCATCGTTTAGTTTGTGTGAAAAGACTGTTTTATCGATAAAATTAAACACTAATTTCACATATATTGTCTTTCAATAATTCTTTTTAAGCGCCTTGTACGAACCCTAGAAAATCCAAATTTGTATATAATTTGAACCTGTTAAATTAGACTAAAACCTGTTTATTGACTAACATTAACAAATATGAATAAATACTGTAGTTAATGTATTAATTAACCATGAGGAACACATTTGATAATGTTAACTAATGAGCCTTATTGTAAAGTGTTAACCTTTTCACTTGCTTGTTTTTCAGTGTTTGGGCATTAGTTGTTGGCGAAAGCGGGGAGTTGACAGGAAGTGAGTGTGTGTGTGTGTGTGTGTGTGTGTGTGTGTGTATCACCTGTATGGGTCTGGAGAGGCCGAAGACTCCTGATGAGATCCAGGCTTCCCTGGTGATCCGAGTCCAGACAGGCCGGTCCCGCTCGCCGAGAAACACACAGCGCTCCACGACACGCTGGTGACACACACACACACACACACACACACACACACACACACACACACACACACACACACACACTTGTTTGTAATTTAGTTCTTATTGTACTGCTGATTGTTTGCTTGTCTTTTGTAATTATTGTGAGGACCTTTTTCTAACATTAGTTCACCTAGTATTAGCATATTATGAAAATGACCAGATGGAACTGGATAATATTCTGATTGTTCCAATCCAGTCTGACTTCTGACCTGTAATGCTGCCTGAATCATAATCATAATCATACACTGTTCGTTTGTTTCCTTCTCCATTCTGTCACTGATGGAGTTTTGGTTCCTGTCGCCTTTTTCCACCTTTGTGTCCATTATCTTTTGTCTTGCTTAGTAGGGGACATTAAATTTAACATTTAATTTAATATTTAACCATATTTTTGATCTTCCTGCATTGACACTATTACACAAGAACTGAACTGAGCTGGACTATGACATCACGGTTTACTCCAGAGCGGCTATATATATAAATTAACTAAATTAATAACTTTTTTACAACAAAAATTAAACATCACTGAACTATAAATAACTGTGACTTGACTTGACTGACGTTATCAAACTGTCAATTCCTCACTGAAAAACTTTAAAGCGGAGGTATAATGCCCTTTTCACAAGATGTAAAATAAGTCTCTGATGTCCCCAGAGTGTGTGTGTGAAGTTTTAGCTCTAAATACCCCACAGATATGTTTATATAGCATGTTAAAATTGTCACTTTTTGAGGGTGAGCAAAAACGCACCGTTTTGTGTGTCCCTTTAAATGCAAATGAGCTGCTGCTCCCGGCACAGGGGGCGGAGCTACAACAGCTCGTGTTCTTTTACCTCACACACACATGCACTGAACATTTCAAAAACATTTAGTCTTTTATGTTCAAATCGGAGTCAGAAAGATGAAGAGATTCAAGAAGAAGTGACAACATGTAGAAGCAACAGGACATTTCTGAATGGTTAGTTGATGAATTTATGCAGCTGATGTGTAGTTATCTTCTTGTCATTGATTAGCATATTCTGTCTTGATGATCTATAAATCGTGTTCCGGGGGCGGGGTTTATGTAAATTAGGGTTGGTGATGTCACTAACCCGTGAGGAATGTGGTGTAGTCTCTACCAGCCGTTTGTTGTAGTCCTTAAAAAGCGATTTCTGTAAAAGCAAATATCTCCCTTTGCTTTGAACTTTGAGCGTTGTAACTTTGCAGATGTTGTTTATGCTCAAACAGCAACATTACACACTAACTAAAGCTAGAAAAGTCAAATCATAATCAACCACCCCTTTAAATATTAAATTTGACTAGAGCGGATTTCTGTCATTCTTTCATAGAAACACTTTTACAAACACAAGCAGTATTTCCAAACATCTACTTCATACTTTAATTTATTTTTGCACCTGAGAGTGTGTCGAATATTTCTAAATGAAGTGTAACTGTCAGTATGTGTGTGTTGTCGTCTACCATAAACGTGGCGTGATTTATGTTCCAGGTCATCGTGGTGAGGCTCCTGTTTGCGGGGTCGACGACAGAATCCTCGATGATGTAAACCGAACGCGACAGGTTTCCCGGGAAGATGCGCTCCGCCCAGCGAGGCATGCGATTGGTCTTCGTGAAGAGCCGTCGGGACAGGAGCAGGTTGTCCGACGTCACCTCGCGAAAAACCACGTCTTCTGTCAGAACATGAGTGCTGAAAGGAACACGGTAAAAACATGGTGAAAAATTATGAATTGCAACATTGGCAACTTGGTTTTGAAGCATAAGTGAAAATCAGACAAAAAGTCGAAGGCCGCTATCTTACACCCGGCGCAATGCAGCGCCAAGCGCGACGCAAGTGTGTTTTGCTAGTTTCAGCCCGACGCATTTTTACGTCCTGAAACCTGGTCTAAAGTCAATGGCGCAATATATATATATATTTTGTTATTTAGAGAGCACGCTAATAGGCTAATGTGCGCCTATAGGCAGGTCCACAACACTCAACACTCTGCTTATTAAACACACAGGGACACAAACATGCCAAATATTTAAAATAAAGGATTACAATGTAAAAGATTATTATTGTGTGCATAAAGATATGGTGAATCTGGCTTGTCCCGTTGATGTTCTGCTTGCGCACTTTAACCTCGCGCACGAGCAGATCTGTTTGCGCTCTGGAGACGCGTTCGGTCTTTCCACTATCAAATTCCGTCATGTAAATAGCGAATCCGCCATGGCGCGAGCACAACTGGCATTTAAAGGGAATAGGAGACGAGACTCTGATTGGTTTAACACACGCAAATCCCAAAAGACACCCATTACTCATTAAGAGAACAGGTACAATGCTTTTAGACCATGCGCCGGGAGCACCTTTCCAGCATTTTTCCCGCCGTCGTTAAACTAGCAAAAGTGGATTCGGACACGCCCTAAGTGAACTTGCGCCCTGTGCTTTAGACCATGCGCTTAGATCGTTAAAATAGGGCCCGAAGACTGTGAACTTAACGGCTTAAATGAGGGAAAGAACTACAATCGCATGATGCACTGCGAATGACAATCAAATTGAAAACAACTTGGAATATATAAAATGATTGATGTTAATTATGCATGTAGAAATATTCTATATTTTTTATTGCAAAACATTCTATTTCCGTTAAGAACACTTTACTTGCTAACCAAAAACAAACCTAAACCTTAACCAAAAACGTTCTGGGAACGTTAAAATAACGTTTACTTTTGGTCCCCCTAATGTTATTCTGACGTTCCCAGAACTTTGTTTAAGTTCGTTTTTGGTTAGCTAGGAAAGTTTTCTTAACGGAAACAGACCGTTAGTTTTTGGTTTGCAAAATGTTATTTTAACGTTTCCCTAATGTTATTCTAACGTTCCCAGAAGTTTATAAGGTTTGTTTTTTGTTAGCTAGGAAAGTTTTCTTAAAAGTTTTCGCAGGGATTGGGCTGTGTGTGATCTCAGTGTGTACCGGTATGGGTCAGTGTGTACCGGTATGGGTCAGTGTGTACCGGTATGGGTCAGTGTGTACCGGTATGGGTCAGTGTATGGTTCAGTGTGTACCTGTATGGGTCAGTGTGTACCTGTATGGGTCAGTGTATGGTTCAGTGTGTACCTGTATGGGTCAGTGTGTACCTGTATGGGTCAGTGTGTACCTGTATGGGTCAGTGTATGGTTCAGTGTGTACCTGTATGGGTCAGTGTGTACCTGTATGGGTCAGTGTATGATTCAGTGTGTACCTGTATGGGTCAGTGTGTACCTGTATGGGTCAGTGTATGGGTCAGTGTGTACCTGTATGGGTCAGGGTTTACCTGTATGGGTCAGTGTATGGGTCAGTGTATGGGTCAGTGTGTACCTGTATGGGTCAGGGTTTACCTGTATGGGTCAGTGTGTACCTGTATGGGTCAGGGTTTACCTGTATGGGTCAGTGTGTACCTGTATGGGTCAGGGTTTACCTGTATGGGTCAGTGTATGGGTCAGTGTATGGGTCAGTGTGTACCTGTATGGGTCAGGGTTTACCTGTATGGGTCAGTGTGTACCTGTATGGGTCAGTGTATGGGTCAGTGTGTACCTGTATGGGTCAGGGTTTACCTGTATGGGTCAGTGTGTACCTGTATGGGTCAGGGTTTACCTGTATGGGTCAGTGTGTACCTGTATGGGTCAGGGTTTACCTGTATGGGTCAGTGTATGGGTCCGTGTATGGGTCAGTGTGTACCTGTATGGGTCAGGGTTTACCTGTATGGGTCAGTGTATGGGTCAGTGTATGGGTCAGTGTATGGGTCAGTGTGTACCTGTATGGGTCAGTGTATGGGTCAGTGTGTACCTGTATGGGTCAGTGTATGGGTCAGTGTGTACCTGTATGGGTCAGTGTATGGGTCAGTGTGTACCTGTATGGGTCAGTGTATGGGTCAGTGTGTACCTGTATGGGTCAGTGTATGGGTCAGTGTATGGGTCAGTGTATGGGTCAGTGTGTACCTGTATGGGTCAGTGTATGGGTCAGTGTATGGGTCAGTGTGTACCTGTATGGGTTGGGGTATCTCTGCCAGAAGGCCGTGGACACCTGCTCCCACACGCTCTTGATGTCCGTCTCGCTGAAGAAATGCTTCCCCATCACGAGCCCAGCAGAGCCTGAACACACAATCAAACAAACACTTCCTCTTTTCAGCTTCTCTTCTATCATTTCAGACCTACACACATATAAAATATGCTGGTATTAAATATACTGGTACTAAATGATTATCTTATTCATAGATCATGGTATTTACATGGTACATGTAAAAAAAATTATAATTTGGTAACACTTTATTTTACAGTGTCCTTGTTACATTATGTTACATGTACTTACCATAGTAATAACAGTAAATTATGCATAATTACATGCAACGAACTAACCCTCAACCAAACCCTATAGTAAGTACATGTAACGTGTAGTTGCTTAATATTACTCAGTACTTAAATATATAATTACACTGTAACAATGTCACCCTAAAAAAATTGTGACCAATTTTTTTTTTTTTTTTTTTTGTAAATGTCAGAAACTAAAAAAGTAAAAAGGCGGAAAAGTGCGGTTACCATGGAGATTTCAAAAACGTCTATCGACCGGAAGTAGTATTAGCAGATAATAACACAGATAAAAACACATAAAGCTGGACCACACAGAATCAGACATTAACAAACACACAGAGACTGTGAATGTTCAGAGCCTTATTAGAGCTTATGATACAGTCATGTTAAACGGTATTGTCGTTTATCTTCCGTAATCCGCTTTAGCTAAAAAACAACCTACTCCTATCCTTTATAAAGAGATTATAAGTCAGATTTAACATTAATAAGTACAGCTCTTAAATTAACCCGTTTCTCTCTTTGTTAGATGTATTAATTTTTCAACATCATCAACACTATTATCCGTCTATTGCCTGAATAACGCGTCACACCATCAGCAGCGCGCGCACGAGACACGAGCGAGGCAAACATATGAACGCGAATAATCCCGAATAGAGGACGATTAAACACGAATATAAAGTGTGAAGCAGAAATGTATTTTACGTAGTAAATTCACTCACTGAGATCCTGCAGCTCCGCTTCAAAATCACCGACATCCGCTGCATTTCCGCCCTCTGTGCACGCGCACGTGCGCGTGTCCGCGTCAAAAGCAATAAGAGTAAAATTAGCTATTATTATTACTCTATATTATCAATCTTAGTAGTGCTCTAAAATCATTACTAAAATTATATATATATATTTGAAGCTATAGCTGTAATACATATTTTATATTACATATTTTATTTCATTATATATTATCCAGAAATATGCACATACTCCATATGAAACTGATAACTCAGATCAATGCATATTAATAATCAAGAAAAAAATCTATTAATAATCATGTATTTGTGGGTTATATATTCATATATATATAAAGAGATATATTATATTAAAGGGATATATATATATATATATATATATATTTTTTTTTTTTTTGAGTCTTATATAGGCGACACAATTTAAGAAAACTTAAAACTTATTAAAATATTGAATTGATGATGTTGTGTTGATATTGATGATATACATATGTATATATATATATATATATATATATATATATATATATATATATATATATACACACACACATAACTAAAATCAGAGTCAGAGCGACTGGTTTACTCAGATCAGATAAAACATGAATGCAGAAAATAATGTAGGTGATCATGTAAAAAAAAAAAAAAAAAGATTTCTGCAGTTTTCATTTCAACCACTAGATGGAGACGCGTTTCCACTTTTAAAACTAAACTCATTATATCGGCATCCGAACACTAAAATAATACACTCTAAATCATGAACACACTCTACACATCAAACACACTTTCATTAGAAGCGGTTTTAGCTGTCTATAATACATGATTATTTATAAATAAAGACATTCAGTCATTTGTGTGTCTTTTTTAAGAGGCTACACAATTTAAGAAACTTAAAACTTACTAAAATGTTTAATTGATGATGTTGAGTGGACACCAGTAATCGTGCAAACAAACATGTGAATAATATGAAAGTATGTAAATGTGTTTTAATTGTGGTCGTGTGTGGATGAAGGACGCATGTGCAGAAACCCTCATCATCTTCATCCTTCAGTCTGAATCTCATTACAGTCTCACAGCCTTCAGAGCAACAGCAGCAACACACACCTGTCGACATGAGCCCATCTCTCTACATCTGCACGGTAAGAGCGCTTTACTGATCTATACAAGTAGGGCAGAAGTTTCACAGACGAGCTGCTGGATAACCTGTGTGTTGTTGTTGCAGATGTGTTTTGTGATGTGTGTGTTTGGATGGCATGATCTGGATAACAGTGAATATGATTGCTGGCCTCTGGACAAACCAGATGAACTCAACATGATCGACTGCGGAGGTACGACACACACACACACACACACACACACACACACACACACACACACACACACACACACACACACACACACACACACAGACTCAGACTCACTCACTCATTCAGACACACAAACACACACAGACACTCACAGTCACACACACACACACACACACACACACACACACACACACACACACACACACACACACACTCACTCAGATACACACACACACACACACACACACACACACACACACACTCACTCACTCACTCAGACACACAAACACACACAGACACTCAGAGTCACACACACACACACACACACACACACACACACACACACACACTCGCTCACTCACTCAGACACACAAACACACACAGACACTCAAAGTCACACACACACACGCACACACACACACAGACTCGCTCACTCACTCAGACACACAAACACACACAGACACTCACAGTCACACACACACACACACACACACACACACACACACACACACACACACACACACACACACACACTCACTCACTCACTCAGACACACAAACACACACTCACTCACTCAGACACACAAACACACACACACACACACACACTCACTCAGTCAGTCACACACACACACACACACAGACTCACTCACTCAGACTCACTCACTCAGACACACAAACACACACAGACACTCAGTCACACACACACACACACACACACACAGACTCACTCACTCACTCAGACACACAAACACACACACACACACACACTCACTCAGTCAGTCACACACACACACACACAGACTCACTCACTCAGACACACAAACACTCACAGTCACACACACATACACACAGACACGCACACACTCACTCACTCAGTCACGCACACACACACACGTTTGATGTTTGTGTGGCTGTGTGTGTGTATATGTATATGTGTGTGTGTGTGTATATATGTGTGTGTGTATCTATATATTTATGTGTGTGTGTCTGTGTATATGTGTGTGTGTATTTGTTTGTGAGTGTGTGTGTGTGTGTTGCTTTCTGAAAATGTAAAAATGCTGAAAGGTTTCAGTGTAATTACTGATACAGTATAAAAATCATTATGTCTATGGAAAGTCCCCTAACATGCGTGTGCGCGCGTGTGTGTGTGTGTGTGCGTGTGTGTGTGTGCGTGTACCTGTGTGTGTGTGTGTGTGTGTGTGTGTGCGCGTGTGTGTGTGTGTGTGTGTGTGTGCAGGTCTAGAGATGGCGTGGGTCCTGCGTCCTCCAGAGAAGGTTCTGAGCGGTGAAGATTTCTCTGTCATTTACTCTGTGACCGTCAGAGATGAGTTTTACCAGTGGGCCGTCGACAACGACATCTTCATACACCGGTATCATCATCTCATCTCTACTTTATTTATATATATATATATACAGTGGGGCAAAAAAGTATTTAGTCAGCCACCAATTGTGCAGAGATGAAAAAAAAAAAGATGAGAGAGGCCTGTAATTTCATCATAGGTACACTCATCACTTCAACTATGAGAGACAAAATGAGAAAAAAACCACATTGTAGGATTTTTAATGAATTTATTTGCAAATTATGGTGGAAAATAAGTATTTGGTCAATAACAAAAGTTTCTCAATACTTTGTTATATACCCTTTGTTGGCAATGACAGAGGTCAAACGTTTTCTGTAAGTCTTCACAAGGTTTTCACACTGTTGCTGGTATTTTGGCCCATTCCTCCATGCAGATCTCCTCTAGAGCAGTGATGTTTCGGGGCAACACGGACTTTCAACTCCCTCCAAAGATTTTCTATGGGGTTGAGATCTGGAGACTATATATATATATACAGTACCAGTCAAAAGTTTGGAAACATTACTATTTTTAATGTTTTTGAAAGAAGTCTCTTATGCTCATCAAGCCTGCAGTTAAAAAAATAAAAAAAATAAAAAAAACAGTAATATTATGAAATATTATTACAATTTAAAATAATGGTTCTCTTTTTTAATATACTTTAAAATGCAATTTATTTTTGTGATGCAAAGCTGAATTTTCATCAGCAAGTACTCCAGTCTTTGGTGTCTTATGATCCTTCAGAAATCATTCTAATATGATGATTTGATACTCAGTTATTATCATTTATTCATAAAAACAGCATTTATTCAAAATAAAAACATTTCTAACAATATAAATCGTTACCATCACCTTTTATCAATTTAACGCATCCTTGTTGAATTAAAGTACTAATTTCTTAAAAAAAAAAAAAGTTATTGTTCCCAAACTTTTGAACGGTAGTGTATATTGTTACAAAATATTTCTATTCTAAATAAATACAGTTCTTTTTAACTTTTTATTCATCAAATAATCCTGAAAAAAGTCTCTCAGGTTATAAAAAAATATTAAGCAGCACAACTGTTTCCAACATTGATCATAAATCAGCATATTAGAATGATTTCTGAAGGATCATAAGACACCAAAGACTGGAGTACTTGCTGATGAAAATTCAGCTTTGCATCACAAAAATAAATTGCATTTTAAAGTATATTAAAAAAGAGAACCATTATTTTAAATTGTAATAATATTTCATAATATTACTGGGGTTTTTTTGTTTTGTTTTTTTTTAACTGCAGGCTTGATGAGCATAAGAGACTTCTTTCAAAAACATAAAAAATAGTAGTGTTTCCAAACTTTTGACTGGTACTGTATATATATATATATATATATATATATATATATATATATATATATATATATATAGAGAGAGAGAGAGAGAGAGAGAGAGAGAGAGAGAGATCCTTCAGGGAATGAGGGTTCCCATTCAGTCAGTCACGTTTGGTGGCATGCCCCGTCATATTGCAGCTTCACACTGAGAAAGGAGATGCTGTGCGTGGCGGAGAGCTTGTTCGTTTCCCACTCGGCCCGAAACCCCGATTGCTGAGGTGCTGGGACGCTTGTGTTCGCATAACTGATCCCGAGCTCGAATAAGCTAGTTGCCGAGATAGTTCACACCTGAGAGTCGCACCGAGGTCCGAACCAAAGTTCATGTTTTGATACATTCGGTTAGTTTTGGTTTGGTTTCACACTGCAGTTATGCGAGCGCACTAAAGCACTTTACACACACACTTGCGTCCTGTCGTCATCATCTATATGGGCTGCATCTGGACATTGATTGGTTTGTAAACGGACGTGCGTCTGATGTCAGCGTGTTGTCAATTCGGCGGGAAACTTTGACTAGAATGAATGAACAGACGCATATCGTTCCCACTATACTTTTATTATTACGGCATTACTCCCTGCAGCTCCGACTATACTCGAGGCTAGTTCACATTCGCCAAATCAACGTTCTCGTTGTGCGAACATTTAACCGTTTTGATTCGGATCAAACTGAAAAGTCTGAAAATCTGGACCAAACAAGGGTAGGTGTGAAAGGGCCCTAAGATGCGACTGCACACATCCCTGAGCGTGCACAAACACTGCACGCCAATCCTGGGGTGAACGCACGTGAGGATGCGTTTCTGCGTGAGCATCTTGAACGGAGTTATAAAAAAAATTCATGAAGGGGAAAATTAGCTATATAGCTTATTACCAGGCTGTAAACATGTTTTTTTCTGCTGTAAAGTTGGCCATTTTAAGATGGGGGTCTATGGGATTGACTCTCTTTTGCAGCCGGTCTCTAGTGGCCAATCGATGAACTGCGGTTTAAGTCACTTCAGTGTTGGATTCAAGAGAGAGACCGCAAGGTTGCCGCTTGGGTCAAAAGCCCTATTCAGACAGGATTAGCTTTACTAGGGTAGATGGAGTAATGTAATTTTACCACAGGACGTCTGTAATATTAATGTCCAGTTCTCACAGGATAAGAGATCTCAGTAAACTAGCAGAAGTGGGAGAATAACTCGATTTACACACCGCCGTCACTCCTGTCGTCATGTGTGTGTTTCGCTGCTTCCTGATATCACGTGCACAAACACATATAACCTATATTTATATATATAAAACAGTTCTGTCCAGTGGAACGATGTATTAATGAACTTCAGATTGGATTGTGTTGGTAATAGGCACTTCTCTAACGCTAAAAGATGTTTCGTTCCTCTAACAAGTGCTGTCGATCTTCTCTCTGATCTGAATGGTGTGTGAAACACTTGAGTTTTGCCACAGACTCGTTCCAGCATCTAGAACGCAACTGATGCTTTATCAAGCGTCTCCATACTTGAAAAACCGCGGAAAACTACTTTTCCACCCAGAACACCCTAGCCTAGCAACCACCTAGCAACGCCCTAGCAACCACCAAGAATACCCCAGCAACCGCCTAGCAACCACCCAGAACACCTTAGCAACTGCCTAGCAACCGCCTAGCAACCACCTAGAACACCC
>CM040837.1:33058896-33063896 GCA_022828995.1 Vimba vimba | reverse complement strand
ACAGGTACGGCGCATGCGTCTCTGTCATACTGCTCGAACTCACCTGTGCTGTCTGTAACTCACCTGTGCCGTCTGTAACACACCTGTCCTGTGATGTCTGTAACTCACCTGTGCTGTCTGTAACACACCTGTGCCGTCTGTAACACACCTGTGCCGTTTGTAACACACCTGTGCCGTCTGTAACACGCCTGTGCCGTCTGTAACACACCTGTGCCGTCTGTAACACACCTGTGCCGTCTGTGCCGTCTGTAACACACCTGTGCCGTCTGTAACACACCTGTGCCGTCTGTAACACACCTGTCCTGTGATGTCTGTAACTCACCTGTGCCGTCTGTAACACACCTGTGCCGTCTGTAACACACCTGTGCCGTCTGTAACACACCTGTGCCGTCTGTAACACGCCTGTGCCGTCTGTAACACACCTGTGCCGTCTGTAACTCACCTGTGCCGTCTGTAACACACCTGTGCCGTCTGTAACTCACCTGTGCCGTCTGTAACACACCTGTGCCGTCTGTAACACACCTGTGCCGTCTGTAACACTCCTGTGCCGTCTGTAACACTCCTGTGCCGTCTGTAACACGCCTGTGCCGTCTGTAACACGCCTGTGCCGTCTGTAACTCACCTGTGCCGTCTGTAACACACCTGTGCCGTCTGTAACTCACCTGTGCCGTCTGTAACTCACCTGTGCCGTCTGTAACACTCCTGTGCCGTCTGTAACTCACCTGTGCCGTCTGTAACACTCCTGTGCCGTCTGTAACTCACCTGTGCCGTCTGTAACTCACCTGTGACTCACCTGTGCCGTCTGTAACACTCCTGTGCCGTCTGTAACACACCTGTGCCGTCTGTAACTCACCTGTGCTGTCTGTAACTCACCTGTGCCGTCTGTAATACACCTGTGCCCTCTGTAACTCACCTGTGCCGTCTGTAACACACCTGTGCCGTCTGTAACTCACCTCTGCCATCTGTAACACACCTGTGCCGTCTGTAACTCACCTGTGCCGTCTGTAACTCACCTGTGCCGTCTGTAACTCACCTGTCGGTAACTCACCTGTGCCGTCTGTAACTCACCTGTGCCGTCTGTAACACTCCTGTGCCGTCTGTAACACACCTGTGCCGTCTGTAACTCACCTGTGCCGTCTGTAACTCACCTGTGCCGTCTGTAACTCACCTGTGCCGTCTGCTCCTGTTCCGTCTGTAACTCACCTGTGCCGTCTGTAACTCACCTGTGCCGTCTGTAACACTCCTGTGCCGTCTGTAACTCACCTGTGCCGTCTGTAACACTCCTGTGCCGTCTGTAACTCACCTGTGCCGTCTGCTCACCTGTGCCGTCTGTAACACACCTGTGCCGTCTGTAACTCACCTGTGCCGTCTGTAACTCACCTGTGCCGTCTGTAACACACCTGTGCTGTCTGTAACTCACCTGTGCTGTCTGTAACTCACCTGTGCCGTCTGTAACTCACCTGTGCCGTCTGTAACTCACCTGTGCCGTCTGTAACACACCTGTGCTGTCTGTAACTCACCTGTGCCGTCTGTAACACACCTGTGCTTTGAGCAGATTACTGTCTGTGGGTTTTCCGGCGCGAGGACTGCGCTGAGCCGCTCACCACGTACCAGCAGAGACTGAAGGAGGTTTACACTCCACCTGAAGCCCAGAGCGGCAGCCAGGAGCCCACGCTGGCTGGAGACGTGTTCAGGTAAACACACACTAACACACATCCTTTAAACTCACACACACAGTATCATAACAGATTTTCATTGTTTTTCATTTGCAGCTATTCAATAATCTTATTGGAGATTGCGACCCGGAATGATCCAGTGCCGGTGAGCATGTGTGTAAACGTCTGTCATGATTATTGACTGATCGTCTGATCCCAGCTATTGACAAATAAAAATCTGTGTGTATGTGTGTGTGCATGTGTGTGTCTGTGTGTGTTTGTGTGTCTGTGTCAGGTGGATGACGGCTCTCTGGAGTGTGGCTGGTGTCCTACGCTGCCGGAGCTGATTTCGGGGAAAGCCGACAGCACTTGCCCCTGCCCTGCTGAATACGCTGAGGTGTGTGTGAACTTGTACGAGTCTCATGAAAACATTCACCCCAAAACAAAAGAAAGAATATATTACTTCAAGAAAATGAAGACTATTTTGGGACTTTTTTTAACAACTTCTGTAACAAGAACAAATGTGGGTGGGGCTTGATTTTGTCTGTTGGGAATTGATTGGATGGTTGTGGTTTGCTATTGGAGGATCTCATGTGAGTGACAGGTTGCCCCGCCCACATCATCAGAGAAGAGAAGAGATGTCACTGTTATTCTAATTCAAGATTACCAGGAACATGAATTTAACACAATAATGATGTGCACCGATAAATCATTTATAATATATATATATTCAGCAACTCTGAGATTCACCGTCGACAGATGAGCTCATTAAAATCACACTGTTATGATAGTTTGATTATAAAGTATATTTGAGACTATAAACTATATAGATCTGACTATGTGAGACTATAGTTTGAATGAATCTGTATTCTTTGCGCGACACATTGACATTACAGCACAGAACGGCTCTGTTCCTGAACATTGTATAAGCATTAGTTTCATGTGTCACTGAATGGTAGAGAGACTCTCGGGAGTGTAAACGACACATGCTTTAGATTTTCACGGGAAAAACAACCTGAGTCCTTCATATACAAATCAGAATACAGGCTTTGTACAGGAAGGTCTCGTTTTTGAATTTTCGTTACAAGCTGTTCACACACCGGCAATAAAAAAACGATTAATACATGAAAATTCTTATGTATAGCCCAGGGTTTCCGTTGTCCGGTAATTACCGGACATTGGCCGGAAAAAAAATTTAATGTCCGACAAAATTAAATCTCTCCGGTCAAATTGTCCGATTAAAATTGCCTTATAATCCCGCCCCCCCAAACACAATCTGAATTTGAGAATAAGCCTAAAATGTATAAAGCAAAAATACACCGACTTTTGGCTATGTTATAAAGGAACAGGCTCTACCCTTTGAAAGTCATTAAACATTATTACATGGCTCGGTTGAATTCCAATGTTGAATGCGGTCTGTTATTTCTTGATATCAGACCGCTGCGAAGCACTAGCGGCGCCAGGATTTTGATTGTAGGTGGGCCTCCAGAAAACTGGATGGGCCAGTTAAAATAAGGCAAAAAAAAAAAAAATAAAATAAAAACGGGTTCCCCTTCATCTCCGTTTCAGCACTTTTCTGGGCACTGAGGACAGTTACTCAGTAGCCTACCTGAATTTAATGCAAAAAAAAAAAAAAAAAACTTAAACAGGATTTTTTTTTTGTTGCTTTTTTAATACAATTACAATTTAATTTAATTTATTGTTTAATAAAATTATAGGCTTATTATTTTTAGTTTATTAACAGCAACAACAGCTGTAAAGATGAAGTTGACGATCGCCATCTCCTTATGAACGCGCCTATAGAGAAATGCACATCATGGATTACATAATCAGAGAGTAGCCTATTTCTTTTCGTTTTAAATTGTTAAAAAGACATTTCAAGCTTTCTTAAGATATATTTCATGTCTGTGAGGCCTACGCTGAGTTTCGTTAAGTTAGGATGAGATGCGTTCACGAGCAATGCAAGTGACCACGCAGGCGCCTCCATGATTAGGCCTATCGTCTGCTATATTTCTTATATTTCTGCTTCTTATTTATTAAATACAGGCAATTGGTTGATAAAAAAAAGTAGTAAAATTAAGATACAATTTATACAAAACGAAATTCACTTCAAAAAAGTCTTTCTACAAAACCAAACTTAATTAAGTGGTCAAAATCATGTCTGACCCGCTCCATGTCTCTCGATATTGCGCATCATATCCTACTTGTGCGGTTCATTTTTCATAATCAACATAAATTAAAAAATAACATTATAATATTTTAACAAATATTAAACTAAATGAGCTTATTTAATGGCTACAACACATATAGTAGACCTAGACTCTCTATTTGTACAAATTGCTGCACATTCTTTTTATTCGGAATTTTGCACACATAAGTTGAAAGGCATTTGTTTGTGCATGCATAGCAAAACATCTGCAACATTTATCAAGTTCACTGATAATTATGCGCGCATTTATTAATTATTATCTTAATGAATAATGAAACAAGAACAAACCATATAAACTGCGTTGTTTGTTTAGAATGGAATGGATCGCAAATAGATCCGAATGAAGAAACGTACAAAACCATAGTAGAAAATGGGTCTCGAGTGTTCCTGCAGGGGGTTCTCGCTGCAGAATCGGATCAAGACGAAGCAGCGAAGTCGCCTTGCGGAGGACAAGGTTACGCGACTTATGCGCATTGCAAGTTGTGGAGAGACACTGGGAAGTTTGCTTGAGTAAAAACAATAGGCTTCAGATATTCTATGTGGGGAAGGGGGATTGGTTTGTTAAACTATGAATGTGAAACCATAGTAAAAACAATTGGCGTTGATTGACGCCAATCGGACGTTCATGTTTTTTTCCCCGTTTTTTTATTTGAAAGTTAGGCTAATAAACATGTTGCATTCGGCTTGATTATGTCATTTTTTAAGTTACATAGCCTTCCTCCAGTTTTCCTCAACTTGACTAATTAAGAGGCGATATTTGACCGGCATTTCATCAAAATGTCCGGAAAACGAAATCTCTGCCGGTCACTTTGACCGGCACCATTTTTTTCTAGCGGAAACTCTGGTATAGCCTTTTTAAAAATCAAGCGTATGTAAACTATGTAAACTTATTTTTACTTTCTCTCTCTCTTTTTCTCCTCCTTTCATCCTGTTTTCATGCTATCAGCTGATTCGTCGATGCCGTGCTCATAACTCCGCCCACCGGCCCACCTTTGAGCAGATCCGCAAGTTTGTCAACAAAATCAACCCACATAAAGTCAGTCCTGTCGACATGATGATGGAGCTGGTCAGTCCAACACACACACACACACACACACACACACACTCTTTGTCTCTCTCACACACACTCACTCTCT